>RPOG01002316.1:4864-98653 GCA_008086565.1 Thalassoma bifasciatum | reverse complement strand
GAAAACTTTTTTTCATGCCTTAAGACAAATAAAAACACTCAAGGGAAAAATCCTGACACTTTCATAATTCATGCATCAGAGGGTTAATAATAACATTTTTATTTACAGCTTCCTGTTTTTAATACGTGACACCTTTTCGGCTTCAGCACGACTTCGTATTTTATTCAGTGTTAACTGATTCTTGTTAAGCTAAACCCATAAGAAGTATCCTCTACTTTCTATAATGTAGTTAATAAACTTAATGTTTCATACAGGATCTAGGTGAGCATAACAAAAACTAAACTCAGACTCAGATTTAGGCTCGTTTTAGGTCGGCTGAAACGCAACAATACTTTTGCGTTTCACCCTAAAACCGTTGCCGTGGGAACAGGGCCTGAGTCCCTCTTTCGTTCCCGGGGACCTGAGGGGAACCTGGCGTGTGTTTAGAGTAATGACTCGACGGCCTCCAGCTGGGCCTCGCCCCACAGCTTGAGAACCAATAAACCTGAGATGTGCTTCAGGCCGCGTTCACACCAGCTCCATCCTGTGTGAAAAGCGGCTCCTGCACCGTCATTTCAAAGACAAAGACCAGTCGTTGAGGGTCAGTGGGGGGGGAGCTCTGACCTCCAGCTGCTTAGTGCAAAGACCAAAAAGCTAAACACAAACTCTGGGTCTGGAAAATGGAGCTAAGACAGAACTGACTCCTCTGATTGTGCATCAGTCTGTAGTAAATGTTCCTCATCCTTATACTGTATATATATCTACCTATACTATATAATGTTGTGTTACCGTTCTCAGACTGCCACCAAGTCTTTAGTCGGTTTGGAGCGAACGTGGTGACGACGTTCTCGATACGGTGACTGTTGGTCTGCTCGCTCAGCTCGTCGTACAGCTGTGCAGAGTCACACACGAAACATTTCTTCTCCTCCTGATGGACAGAGAAGTGGGGGGGATTAAAGGGTTAATGTCAGCCTGAATTCCTTACATTCCTCTGGCTCCTCTAACAAGGCCAAGGAAAAAACACCAAACAGTTTTCATGTTTCAAATGAAAGATAAATCAAAAACACACACACACACTCTTCCTTTGAAGTGAGGAGACTGCTTCACACTGAGCATGCTCGGTTTACTCTCTCTGTCTGATTGGTTCTTTTTAGTTTGTGTTTCACCACAGAAACATCTGGAAACACAACCGGAGACAAACATTTCTGTAGACCACACACACGCACACGCACACACACACACACATAAATCCTGAACACACAGGGCATTTTATTGTCAGCATATAAACATGGATGGTTCCTCTTCATCTGCTGCCTTATAACAAGTGAAGTCAAAACACTAGCAGTGAAATTCACATTAAACTTCCTCTAAAACATTAGTGCCCCTCAGGTGTGTTCACAGCAGAAAAGGGTCTTGTTGGGTTTGAAGTAGAAACTCGCATAAAGTAAAGTTCAGTGACTCTTGTGTCAGTGTTTGTAATGTTTCTTTTCAGCATTCTTCTTCTACAGCGCTAACAAAGCTGTCAATCATGACGTCATATCCCCTCATTTTATAACATCAGGAAACTAATTAAAAAGTAAACTTTACATAAAATGAACTCTGAGACATAACAACAGAGAAAGAAACCATGTTTGATGAACATTTGTGTACCATCTTCCTTTGAAAGTAGTGTAATTTTTATTCTTTGTAAAAAGTGTAATTTTTATATTTTTCCTGAATTGCCAATTTCTAATAACTATCTTCAGTCTTTCCGATTATTATTATTATTATTATTAATATAAGCAGGGGTAGTAGTTGTAGTAGTAGTAGTAGTAGTAGTAGTAATAGTACTAGTAGTAGTAGTAGCAGTAGTAGTAGTAGTAGTTGCAGTAGTAGTAGAAGTAGTAGTAGCAGAAGTAGAAGTAGTAGCAGTAGAAGTAGTAGTAGTAATAGTAGTAGTTGTGCAGTAGTAGAAGTAGTGGTAGTAGTAGCAGTAGTAGTAATAGTAGTAGTAGTAGTAGTAGTTGTAGTAGTAGTAGTAGTAGTAGTAGTAGTAGTAGTAGTAATAGTAGTGGTCGTAGTACTAGCATTATGACTTTAGCTAAGTTTTTTAAATCTTATTTGTATTTCATTTTCATTCTACTCTAATCTATTTTATTGTTGCATCTTTTGCCCTTGGAATGTTTGTGAGCTGCTGTGATGTGGAAATTTCCCTCATAAGTGATAAAAAAAAAATCCCATTCAATCCATCTATTCTATTCTATTCTATTCTTTTCTATTCTATTCTATTCTTTTCTATTATCTGACCTGGATTTAGGTTTTAGGGTTTGTTCTTTGCCCCATCTGTTAACATGGAGGAGGCGGAGCTACAGGGGGAGCTCTGAATATTTTGGCTTCACTTTTAGGAACTGTTCTCACATCCATCTTTTCATTCAGACCATGCTTAAGATATGATAAAACATTTTTCTTAACCTGTATCAACCAGGTGACATTTACCTGTAATTTTGAGTCCAGTTTTGGTTTTGACATTTTTCAGATTCTTACCTGCAGGTGACTGACGATGCAAAACGGTTCAGGGCGAGTCAGTCCACAGGTTGAGGTGGATGACAGTTGATGGGCTCGTCCAATCAGAAGGTCTCCTGTTGCTGGGTAACAGCTGCCTTCAGTGCAGACGTCACTGAGCTCGGGAAGACTGACGTCCACCTGGGCCCTGCCCACCTGAGGACTGATGAACACCTGTAGAGCTGAAATAAAGGATTCTGTTACTGCAAGAAATAACTCACTTCACACTGCACTTTTAAATACTACACACACTGTATTTATATAATACACAGTGTATCTTTGAACAGTTCCACATATTAACAGCTTAAAAAGAGAATAACTGAATAGATGAGATCAGCTGATGATTAATCACAGTCTGATGATAAATCAATGATTTAACTGATCTGATCAGTGACAGCTACTTCAGGGTTTCATTGATCACTTTGAGTCCATTAATCTGTTGACCTTATTTTATTTTGTTTATCTCTATCTCATCAACTTCTTAAATGCTGACTTTCATGACAATTAGGGAAAGTTTTTTTTTTAAGGCTAACCTTATGATTGATTTTGGAATTATAACATACTTTGGCTTATAACTAAATTTTGAAAAGATTTTTATCTGAGTTTGGATGAAAGTTCAAAAACATCAAAGCTATTCAAAAATATTTTAAACATTTGATGTTAAAATTATGTTGAACTTTGACAAACGGCCAAATTTAAGCCCTTGAACTTAATGAATAATTTTTTTTTACAGTTTGATTCCAACCCAGGATTTCAATAGGTTATTTTCTACAGCGTGATTCCATCCCTTGGTTTTAATAAGTAACTTTTTACAGTGTGACTCTAATAGATTATTTCTTACAGTTTGACTCAAATAGCTTATTTTTTGCAGTGTGATTCCCACTCTGGGTTTTAATAGGTTTCTTATTAAAGTGTGATTCCATCCCTGAGTTTAGAGGTTATTTTTTACAGGGTAAATCTATCCCTAGGTTTTAAAAAGAAACTTTTTACAGTGTGATTCCAATAGATTTTTTTAACAGTGTGATATCAACCCTGAGCTTTAAGATGTTATTTTTTACAGTGTGATTCCAGCCCTGAGTTTAGAGGTCACTTTTAATAGTGTGATTCCAACCCTGGGTTTTAATAAGTAACTTTTTACAGTGTGATTCCAATAGATTATTTTTTACTGCATGACTCCAATGGCTTATTTTTCACAGTGTGACTCATTTAAACTATTTTTAACAGCGTGAATCCAACTCTGGGTTTTGATAGGTTACTTTTTACAGAGTGATTTAATCTTTCAGGTTTATTTTTTACAGTGTGATTCCAGCCCTGACTTTACAGGTTTATTTTTTACAGTGCTCTTGAATCCCTGCGCTCCATCTCTTTGAGTTTTTGTAGTTTGAATAAAGTTTTATCACAACACTTTAGACTCATCTTTCAGAGGGGAATCTCTGTTTAACCTGTTTTAACTTGAAGCTTCTTTTCTAACTTTACTGTTTGCCTTTTTCAGGAGAAAACAAACAGAAAACAAAAAAGAAGTGAAGTTTAAAAGTTTGCAGAAACTCACCGAGCAAGACAAGGACCTGGACCTCCATCCTGATCCAGAACAGACCCCCTCCACCAAGAAGTAAAAAATTAACCTGAAACTCCCACAGATGATCAGACTGAGAGGAACTGAAACCTGTACAGTTGTAAAAACGGTTCAGACTCTGTGGACCAGCAGAGACCACCTCAGACCGTCTGGACCCCTGAAAAACCTGTAGATTCTTTCAGACCCTTTGAACCCCTCAGACCTCCTCAGTGCTCCTGTGACTCCTCCCCTCACTCCCACAGACACTGCAGCTCAGAGCAACACATCCTGTTGACCTTTCAAAATAAAATGTCTTCAACTCCATCACATTTTTCATAGACTGTAATTTTAAATCATCACATCAAATAAGTTTTATTTCCTCAAATTATGGCAGAAAATCTTGAATTTGATGTGAGGAGGTGTCAAAACTCAAACCTTGTGCGCTTTTTGAAATGCTTTGAAATGTTCTGAGCATGCTCAGTTGAGGTTTTGATTCAAATCTTATGTGTAATCAAAACTTAATACCCATCTGTTCGAAGTAGTTTCTCTCCTCCTGATTTCACTCACCCATTAAATCTTCATCTTACTTTGCTTGTTGTTGTATTTTTCTTGTGTATTTTATTTATACATTGTAATTCCTTTGTAAAATGTCCCTAATTGTTTTCAAATTGAAATCCAACACAATTTATTTGTTTGGCACTTAAGAACAACCACGGTTGACCGAAGCGCTGTACAGGACAATAATAAATACATACATAACAGCTCACATGAGATAAAACTAATATTGCATGTAAAAATGCAATATCAAATGAAAGATGGAAAAAACGAGTAAAGTAAAAAGGGCACGTAAAAGCACCTTAATAGTAATAAGGGGAAAAAAACATAATAGCAATATTTATTCAATAAATATCCCACTCAGAGGAGGGTTACTACACAAAGCAAGCAGCAAACACAAAGTTTTGTGGAAAAACAGTTTTTAATAGAGCTGTACAAAAGTTTTAAAATAATTTCAAAAGAATCAAGGTGAACTTTATCCAAACAACTGTAATCAGAGGGATCATAGCATATTTAAGGACCTTAGTCTGAAGCTTTTATTTTGAAATACCGTGTCCTTGCTTCCTGTCATAGTGACATAATTTCTACTGCAGAGTTTTTTCTGGTTTTGGGGTTTTGTCTGAGTTCTTTTCAACTCAGATGATGAATGAATGAATGAATAAATGAAAGAACAATACATCAACTCTCACATATCTGGATTATTTAAAAAATACATTGAAAACAAAAACAATCAGTTTGAAATGGGATCACATGACCTCAGAGATAAATATTAACCAGCAACCAAAATGTCATTCAAAAACCTACTATTCCCAGAGCTCTTGAACGCATCATCAGATTGAAAGATTCATCAGGTCAGAATCAAAATCCTGCTCCTGATCTGCTGAATAATCCAAACTAATGTGCAGACACTTTAAACTACAGAGGCTTCACCTGGACATGATGTATCTACCTGCTCTTTGTTACTGTCTGTGGATCTTTGCTGGTTTGATTTGTTTGTATTTTGTTTGTATTTTGTTTTGGTCAGCTGTTCACTTTTCTTCTTTCTTTCAGTGTCAGGATAAAACCTTCACGTCTTTGCTGTTTCCTGCTTCAATCAAAACTTTAACAGACTTAATTTGATTCACTCAGTTCCCTCCTGCTGCTGCTCTGAAGAATGCAACAGCCCCCTACACACACACACACACACACACACACACACACACACACACACACACAGGGCTTTAGAGACAAAGACATTCCACTGCCCCTCCACACACACACACACACACACACACACACACACACACATGAACACTCCTCCCCCCAGTTAACCTCACCTGGAACAACAAAGGAGGTGTTTGTGTGTGTGCGTGCGTGCGTGCATGTGTGTGTGTGTGTGTGTGTGTGTGTGTGTGTGTGAAGCGACCCCCCACCTGAACATCTGAGGACTCCCTCAGGGCTGAGTGCCCCCAACTACATTGTGGGTAACGACTCTGAACATGTGAAAGCCTGCACAGACCTGCAGGCCAATCAAAGAGCAACTTCCCTGTTTGCAAAATACACATTAACAAGAGAACGTAAACTCATTCACACACACACGCACACACACACAGGGAGAGAGAGAGAGGGAGCATCATTAAGTAGCACCATGTGTCTGTAAGTGAAAAACTTTATCAACGAAATCAAAGAAAAAAGGAACACAGATGACGATGATGATTGTGATGATTTTTAACATCAGTCTCAGGAGAACAAAGATTTCTTGGTCCTGAGTGTTTGACTTTTGTGCAGGTTTTACAGGTGAAGGTCGGCTCTGTTGATGATGAAGATGAAGTTGTGTCAGGCTGCTGCTCTTTCAACCATCTGTTTGTTTCCTGGTATCATTCAAGGATGATGTCATATGTCTACACTTCTTTGTGGAGCATCTACTGTCATTTACGACGATTCTACGCAGCCTGTTCCCAGATATCTGGTTTAATATTGAAGGATTTTTGGTGTTGTTTGCAGATATCCTTGAAACAGAGCAGTAAACGGTCTATTGGTCTTTTACCAGATGATAATTCTCCTTTTAACCCTTTAATTTTATAAATACAAGGGATATGAAGTCTGTTTCATTTTTAAAGGCTGTCTTTTGGAGTTTGTCACTTTTCACACTCAGCAACACTCAACATGCACATGCACCAAGCCAGACTACTACAGTAATACTGCACAGATGCATCACACACTCTGCATGCACACACACACACACATACACATACATATACACATGCAATATGATGATGGTAATAATGGCTATCTTGATTATAATGGTGGTGATGATGCCCTGAAAACACAATGACAGACTGTTTTTTTTTTGTTTATATTTTTATTGATGAGATTTTGTTTTTGTCATCATTTAACTTTTTTTTTTCTAAGCTTCAGATTTTTTTTTTTTAACAAATTGAGAAATTCCTTTAAAGAAACTAAAAGAGAAAAAGTTACACTGAGGAATTCAATGACTCCTTATTAATAAAGGAACAAAAAAAAACCCCGTCAAAAATATGAAACATCATTTTTTTGTATCATACAGGTTTCAACATGATTAAAATGTTTTAAAGGATTGGAAATTCAAATCCTTTAAAATGAAGTGCTTTTTGGGGAAAATAAAATATATGTTTGACTACAGCAAACACTTCTATACCATCAGAAGTGTTTAAATGTCACGAAGACACAAGGAAATATTAACAGTTAGTTAAATAAACAATGTCACCTTTATGAGGGAAAAGGGTTAAATACTAGGATAAAATCAGAAACACTGATCATCATCATCCGTATAATGAACACGACTCCTGAATAACATCACCTGCTTTACTCTGGACGTCGCTCTGTAGAAGCATCAGTGTAGATCTCTGTGCTGATACTGTGAAGTTCAGATGTTGTTTACACACTCAGGTGATGTGTGATTGTGCAGTGTGATGTTGGAGATTTAAAAAAGTGTGTTAATATAATAATGCAATAATGTGTCTAAAGTGAGCAGGCTACATATTCCTCAGATCGTTCAGAGATGTCTTTACGTAAAGAATCAGCCAAATCTAAAAGCTTTGAAACCTCTGCAGCTTTTTCCTCCTTATTTTTGATCAGCTGCTGAATCTTCTTCTCCAGATCTAAAAACACAAAATTATCATAATTATAATTTGTCAGAAAGTGCATGAGTCGAAAACTCTCTATGTCTTATAAACTGCAACAAAACTAAAATGATACAGCAAAACACTGCAGTTACACTGTAACCAAACTGTGATAATCTCTGCAATAGTAATGAAATTTCAGTGTAGCCAAACAGCAAAACCTACAAAAATACTGTGACTACACTGCAAATTTACAGGAACCAAACTGTGACAATATTGCATCAATACTGCTATGACACTGAAATACTTGTGGTAAAGATTGTGTATCAGTACTTGTAGTTCCTGTTTGTGTGACAGTACTCATAGCACCTGCTTGTTACAGTACTCTTATGGCACTTTTCTGCTATACCATTCCAGCCCTACTCAGCTCAGCTCGACTCTACTCGGTTTGGTTACCTTTTCCGCTAGCTCGACTACAGACTCACGGTGGGCGTGGATCTTATAACACAGCTGCACTAAAGTGCTGCGCAGAAGTGTGTGCATGTTCATCTATAACGCGACACAAACATAATTGTGTACAAACATATGTGCCACCGTGGTCTTTAAAGGAAAAAACAAAGCTTTCAAAAGATTTCATTAAAGTAATACAGCAGCTCAATGTCAGGCGTCATGACAACGGAGGTAAACAACAGCCTCGTGCTGCTGCACGCGAAGGAAAAATGAAGGAGCTGCTTCCTGACATCAACTCTTCCCTGGATCCAGTGAGATCACTTTGATTTTTGATTTTTGGGCCTGGTATACTCGTGATATTTTTGTTGATCAATCATTCTTCTTTGATCTGTTTTTTCTTTTTGGTTCCCTGTGGATTCATGGACTGATTGGTGCTTAAAGACTCTCGTGGCAGACAGATCGCTCCTGTGCCGACAAACTTTGATTTAATCGAAAAGACTCTTTAAACCGAACTATCTTTGCTGTTAACTTCTTTTTTGTTTAAAAAGGACTTTAAACTTATTTAGGAATCATGAAGGAGCATTTTAGGGCTGTATTTTGTCTTCATTCAGTCTGGTTCTGTGCTGTCGGGTATAAATGTCATTAAAAACCCGTTGCTGACTTATTTGTTTGCCTCTTGTAAGTGATTTGTACAGAGTCAGAAGCTTCGGAGACGACATTCTCTGACCAATGAGTGACCGTCTGTCCGTCGACGTCACCTTTTAGTATCGGCTCAGCTCGCTTGGAACCAGGGTAGAGCAGGTACTTAAAACTGGCGTCTGACTCGTAGTACCGCGCTAATGGAAACACAACACAAACCGAGTAGAGTCGAGTAGAGCAGGGCTACGGGTCTGTGGAAAAGGGCCATTAGTTTCTCTATGTGTGGTACCTGTTGGTGTAATAGTACTTGTAGTTCTCGTTTTGTGTTACAGTTTTTGTTGTACCTTCTACTTTTTTTAGTTTGTCCTCCGTGTCAGCCTGCATCTCCTCAGCCTCCTTCACGATGGCTTTGAGTCGTTCTGCAGCATCACCCTGACCTTCGACCCCTGAACTCTTTTTCTTTAGGAGTTCAAACAGTGTCAGAGCTTTTTCCATTTCCTGTTAGAAACATGGATAACATATTCTGGTTGGTTACCACAGCAACAACCATCAGGCGGCTGGACTTCATGATCCATGTGTCGGTCGTCTCACCGGCGGCACATCCATCGTTTCATTCAAAGCCTTTTCTGCAGCTTCTGAAGCTTCTTCCGTCATGTTTTTGTTCTGTTCGTTTTTTTCCCTCAGCTTCTCGATCTCATCCTGCAGGTCAGGAGTCTTCAGCTTTGGCTCGATGTCGTCCAGTTTGTCTTTAATCTAAAACACCACATGGATAAAACACTTGAACACACATTGCCATACATTCCTGTATTTGTGATAGCTGAGATATAAGTGACATCTGTACTTGTTGGATGAGGTCTCTGGCATCATCTTTGTCATTGGTGGCTGATTCCAGGTCATTGTTGCCTTTGTTTTGAGCTTCCTCTGCATCGTAAATGTCTTTGTTAATCTCTGTTACATCAATGTTCCTCGTATGGTTTCTAAAACACAAAGAAAGAATTTGTGTTAAAGTGAGGGGAGTCATCAAAAGCATCTTAATAAATTCAAAGCGTAAACTACTCATAATGATCAGTCTGTGATCTCTGAAGTGTCACATCTGCAAAACTTTTAAAGACATTTCAGACCCACCCCACAAGACACTTTTCACTGGTGTCTTCCCCAATGACAAGATACTCAAATAGGAGTTTAAAAGAGTATTTCATTTTAAGCTTTGCTCCTGTTTGACCTGAGTTCCCCACCTCAGTGCTTGTTCAGCCACGAGTCACTCAGATCATTCTGTTTAGCATCTTCCAGTGAACAAAAATGGTGTATTACCATCTAATACTTGATTAAAACTTGTCTTTTAAGTAAAGTCTTGAGCTTTCAGACACTGACTTGAGATCTTTGGCTTTCTGTAGCAGGTCCTTTGCAGCCTCTGCCTGCTCCTGGAGGCTCTTCACATCATCTTGGGAGTTGGTTGCATGGTTCAGCAGTTTATAGATGTCATCGATCATGGATTTAATCTGATCGGGTGATTTCGGCAGCTGGATGGCAAGGACGGCTCTGGACATTTTCTCAATGTCCTCTGGAGGAACCATCTCATCTGTGCAGGAGCGAAAAGTATCACAGAGTATTGGAAACATCTCCTAAAACACTGGTTCTGCATTCATGAACAACTACAGGTAAAGGAGGGAAGGCTCATTGACCAAGTAGCAGCGACACACTCACCCATCAGGTAATGTTTGACCTTCTGGATCAGATCCTCAAGTTTCTGCTTGTCTCTTTCTAAGGAGCCCATGTTGTTCTTGATCTGGTCCTGCAGATCTTTGGCCTGGTCTTTGGTGTCCTGAGCTGCCTGTTTGACATCATTGATCTAAACAGAAAAACAGCATTTCGAGATTTAAAGCAGTGGTACTCAACTCTGGGATCCACATTCACCAGAAATATTTTATCAACAAGAGTTCAAGTCATTGTCCCCAGAGTTCCTGGTGTTTTCATGCCTTGTCTTTGGACTCCTGTATTCTGGATGGCAGGTTGTTGAGTTCCTTCTTTGTCTTCTCAGCGTCATCTACGGCTTTCTGACTGTCAGAGATGACTCCATCACACTGTGGACCTCCACATTTCCTCTTTCCCAGATCCTGACCACATAGAGCTCCTCCACATTCGGAACAGTCCTGCAGACCGGGCCCTCCACAAATCTGTCAGTTACATTTATTTTAGGACTTGTGACACTCAAAGTGGCAAAAACCTCTCCTGTAATTGGCTGACACCATAGTCATGTAACATTTTTGAGTTACACCCACCTTTTTGTTGAGGTTGGCCACGCTGAGGTCTTTGACCTTCTTCTCTAATGGCGACAGGTTTCCTTTGCCACTGCACATGCTCAGTTTCAGCTTTGCCTCTTGTCTTGTGTCCATGGAGTCCTCCACAGCCCTGCCTGCGTTTCTGACCTTTTTTTCATCAGACATGAAGGACTTATGGAGCTTCTGAATCTTGTCCAGCAGCTCTGAAACAGAACCAGGAGACACACCACATCTTAGACTGGGAGTCAAACTTCAAACTGCCTCAAGACATCAACAAACATATAAACATGATTAATATTCAGTGAACAGAAGTATCATTAAGTTCATCCTTTCTACCGTCTGTGTCTTCATCTTTGTCCTCAGGATCATCATTTACTTTATTCTTCAAGTTGTCCAGAAGCTTCTTAAACTCGAGCTCAAGGTCGTCCATTTCTGAGTTGAGAAGAGGAGACGAATCTATCAGGATCATGTTCGGGTCCATGGCGTCTTTCAGCTTCCTGTTAGAAAGGAAATGTTTTAAAACTGAGTCACACATATTCAGGACGAGAACATTGTCAATCTGGGCGAGTTACTTAAAAAAAAAACCTTATATAACAATACCAGAGAACATTCTGAACCTCTAACCTGCTGAAGAATAATAAGATACCACAAAGTTTGAAATAGAAACCAAAGTAAACTGACGGCCTTTGATTCAAGGTCTTAACTCTTGAATTTAACAAGCCATAGCTGAAAATATGGTGCCTCATGTAGTTAGTACTTTACACCGGAGATGGCGGACATCTGTAACTTCAAACTGAGCAATATTTTTGTGGGTGAGTTTCTGTTCAAAGTTTTGGACTTTATACAGTTTGAGACCCCTCACTGGTCGAGGCGAATAGGAACGCAACATAAAGAAAAAAACGCAAACTTTAGCAAGAGGTCTTTTCACTGTTCACTAAGTCAAGTAATGGCTCGCTCAGATTCCGAAGAGGAATATTAACCCTCTGATGATGATGTTCAGTCATCCAGTGAGATGGAAGTAAGTGAGGAGTGGTCAAAATACAGCTAGTGGATTAGGTCGCAAACCATGAGTTTTGCCCTCGAGTGGGTGGCACAGTTCGAATGTGGCCTGTTTCATGCATGTCACTCCCCACTCTCTCCCCTTTTCCTACTCCTTTCCACTGTCCTTCTCTATCCATTAAAGGCATGAAAAAGCACTAAAAATAACTTTAAAAGAAAAAGGTAATGGTTAGAGGAGAATGTAAAAAAAACACGGAAACCAGGGCAAACTCAATAGAAGCCACGTCTGCCTCTACTTTTACAGATGTTCTGTAAGTTAGGATGACTTTACTCCAATCTCAAACTTGGGGTCAAACTGATGATTTTCCTCTTTAGACAGATGTTTATGGTACATCTGTAAAAGTTATATAATCCAATATGGCTGCCTGGTGATGTCATAATATGCAAATTAGATGAGTGACTTTACTTCCATCCCAAACTTTGGGTCATACTGATGATTTTTCTTATTCACAGTTTGTCTTTAGCTCTAACTATTTTCAAGCTACAACCTTTTGAAATAGTGATTTCAAAACTGAATATTTCATTTAAAAACTGTGGCACTTAAAGGGTTAAAGTAAATGGTAGACAGTTTTTGAAGGATGGTCTGAAAAAGGGGGTTTATCTTTCTGGTTTGCCTTACCTCCACTGTTAACAAGTATCACTGCAGACCTGGAAATTTAAACTGGTGGCTCGTACCCGATCATGGTGCACAGTTCCTCCATCTCCTCCACTGCCGGGGATGAAACTGCTGTGAGGTTATTGAGGTCGTCCATCATTGAGTGCAGCTCCAGCATCCTCTGCTGACGACTGTCTTTGGGCTGCGGCTGGTCGTCCAGGCGAGGGATGTAGGCCCTCATCCTCTGTCCTGCCCGCTGCACGTCTGTGACGTCTTTTTTCCAGAGAGCGCTGCAGGCGTGACACGGCTCGCAGGCCGGGAACGCTGAGTCGTAGCCAGGAGCGCACTGGTCACAGAACATCCCCGTCACCCCAGGCCGACAAATACAGTCCCCAGTTTCAGGGTCACATGACGGACGCTGGGTTCCCTCCATGTTACAGTCACAGGCTGAGGAAGGACAGGTGGGAGCTTAGAGGACAGGTGTGTCACAAGAAGTGTTTGTGTGAAAGATCTGCTCACTTACAGATACACTGAAGGTCGGGGTTTCCAAAATGATTCTCTCCACATTCATCACACTGTCGGCCCCCAAACTCAGCACGACACGGACATTGACCTGTCACCTGAACGCATCACAACACAAGACTTTCATAAAAAACATGATCAACAGATGAACAATCAAAGTGTCAGCATGTTTTAAAGACAGATTCAATCATTCTGAAATCCTAGAATTAATATCACAAATGTATTCTGGTTTTTGGTATCATCACTGGCATACAGGCGCGGACAAACCTGAACTCCATCACCAACAGGAAGGTACCTGAACTGGTAAACTTACCCACAATTTTTCGTAGCATCAACAGTTTATTAAAGGTTTTTTAAGTTTGTGACCAGTGAGGATCACTGTAACAGCACAGTAAGTAGCTGAAACTAAATTAACTCTGAAGCTCTACACAACAGAAAATCACAGATTTTAAGTCATGGGATGCTTTAGGACAGCCACCAACAGTGTGCTCATCAAGCAGCTACTTAAGGTCAAAAAATGTGAGGAAGTATTAAAACTGCAGTTCCTGTAGTGTCCACTAGAGGCTGAATGCAGAAACAGCAAAAACCCCATACACACCCATTCCAAAAGTAAAAAAAAAGTTAAGATAAGTTAAGGTATACTTTATTCATCCCACTAGGGGAAATTCCCAGTCACAGCAGCAATGCAATGCTGCTGCAACAAGCTGCCGCTGAGTGGCACTTAGAGCTGAAGAAGTAGAAATGAATGAATTAATCAGAAAAGTCTATCAGAGACGACAGCTTGACCATAATTCCTGTCAGCCTCCAACTTCACAGGGTCCATGACTTAACTTGAAAAAGTTGATTTTTACAGCAGAAATAAACACCTTTACAGCCTGGTTCAAAAAATTATTTTTGTCTGAATAGATTAATTCTCCATCATCACACACTGAATGAGGGAAGAGGTCTTATTAACTGACCAGTTTATCCATTTAAAGCTAAAGGCCCCCTCCCTAACCTCATCCTGTGTGTGTTTATATTGACATACCTTATCACAGGTGTTGGACTCTGAGTTTGCAGGGTCACAGTTGCAGGGTTGACAGCCTAATGGTCCATCCAGATTCCAAAACCCGTCCTCACAGGAGTCACAAAGGACGCCCCCGGCCCCCGTCCTGCAGGGACACTGACCCGTCTGCTGGTCACAGACACATGGACTCCCCAGAGGACACTCAACGACCTCCGTTCCTCTCCGGTCACAGGAGCACTCTGAGGGTTAGAGGTGAGAGACTGAAACTGTAACATCCTGAACTATAGAGCCAGGAGAGTGTGAGATGTCGCGCCGTCACTCTCTCTTCTTTAATTAAAGGTAAAGTTTGAACCACTCAGTCCCTAATAGACTCATTCACACCACCTTCTTATCTTTCTCTCTTTCTTTCACCTTTGCAGCCTTGGTCCGGGGCGTTGCCATAGTAACCAGGTTTGCAGGTGTTGCACCGTGGGCCCGTGGTGTTGTGAAGGCAGCGCAGACACTCTCCGGTCAAATGGTTGCAGGCGTAACGGTCTTCAATATCGATGTTGTTGTTGCAATTACACTCCTCGCAGCTCGCCCCCGGCAACGCCAGGTTACCGTAGAAACCAGGGCTGCACTTGTCGCAACGAGCACCTGTGAAAAGTGAGACTGGGATGTGCTCAGGTGTTTGGGTTTAGTAAATTATAGTGGTTTAGTCCACTGTATTGGCAGGTGTAAAGGTGAGACTATGGGGTCCTACCTGTGTGGCCTTTTCTGCAGGTACAGGATGGACTGAGGGATTCTGGGTCCTGTTGGCAGGAAGTGGCAAAGAATCGCCCGCTGCCCTCGACGTCTGGACACAAACATGGCTGACAGGGCTGACCAGAGGCAGGGTTACCTTCATAACCATCTTCACACCTGCAGCAGATCCATGACATCATCACAACTCTCACACATCTCTGACTGCATTTACAAAGTTCTTTTAGAAGCACGATTAGAGCTCTCTGAAGCAGCGTTGTTTTTAGGGTTTGTGACATAACGACAACAGGCTTTGGATGCTCCGCAAAATACTACCATAGGAAATGGCTACAAATGAGCTGTTTGATTTTTCAAGCTGAAAATGTCTTGTTTGTTTTTTCAATGAGGATTTAAATACCCCTTTGTTTGTCTGTATGTGATTCCTGAGATTTACCGGAAGAATATTGAGAGGTCTTTGACTCATTAATAAGCATAGACCATAAATAAAGGCCAATATGCTCAAAGGTTGATGAGAAAACACTCATAAAAAGCAGCATAACATTCCCTGTTGCCACCAGGGAGCGCTATGACTTTTGTAAATTATTACTACCTCCTGTGTCTTAGTGAAGCACCAAACCTGAGGGAAAACCATGAACCATGAACTTTTACAGACGCTTTGGGTTTGAAATTAATCCTCTGTTGGAACCTCAGGTGGATCACACTTTCCTACTCCACAGCTTTTCTCAAATATCACTCCTCCTATTGATATTTTACACCTATCAGCCTTTTACTTAGGATACAGGGTGCTGAAAATGTAAACAAACAAAAAAAGAAAAGAACCCCCCTTTCTATGTGAAACTGTACGGCTCCCACAACACAATGGAGGACGCTAACGAGCAAAATGAAAACAGATAATTCTTGAATTTTTCTCCAACCAATAATCCTTCACTTTTCAATTATATTGTGGGCAACAATAGATTTATTTACTGGGATCACAGTCAGTCATGCAAACCTTGAGTGTGAACCAGTTTTAGAGGCTAAACCTAAAACTTTAAGCCAGTGAGGAGCTGCCTACTGGTGCTGATTTGTTGTGTCTTGTGAGATGAAAACATCCAACATCTCCATCTTCTATTTTTGTGGTTTGTTTTTTGCTCACTGTCTTTAATGACATGCAAGTATCTTACGATAAGTGTCCAACAACATCCATTAATCCAAAAGTCTAAAACCACAAATACTTCCAACAAACCTCCCTGTGTTGCAGTCAAGAAATGATTTGTGCTCTCACGTGTCAGGACACACCTGATACCTGATGGAAGGTTCCTACCTAAGTAGACTCACAGTGACACCTAGAGGACAACTTACATACACCCCTCATGAAATGGCCCTCACATCCATAAATAAGAATAATGCTGGTGAGTTACCTGTCACAGCGCGAACCTGTGGTGTGCTCCCTACAGTTCACACACTCTCCAGTCTCCTGGTCACACTGGTCTGAGAGTTGGTTGCACTCGCAGACTCGACAGGTGGGGAAACCCCAGAATCCAGTCTGACATTGATCACAACGACGACCTGCGACCTGTGAGTGACACGCGCACTGACCTCTGACCTGATCACACATCTCTGAGACGGATCCACGTGGGTCACACTCACAGGCTGAGAGCAAAGAGCAGAGAGAGAATCACCTGGAATGACACCTGAAACATCGTTCATAATGGCGTGAAGAGTCACAGAAGTTTTTCTCACGTCTGCAGCCGTCAGGTCCAAAGCCAAACGTCAGCGGTGAACACGTGTCGCAACATCGACCAATCACATTGGGTTTACACTCACAGAGACCTCCAAGTTTACTGCAGTATGGGCTGAGAGAGCCGTCCACGTTACACCTGCACGCTGACATCAGAAAACACATAAACATAAACAACAAACACCAGGAATGTAGGAAAAAGAAGAAAAAGTTTGAAATAGATTAATGCTGGGTTTGAATCTGTCGCAAAACGTAATAATACAGATCCTAGGAAGGAAAGCTTCTGATACACCAAAGCATCAAGACATGGCAAAACAAACAAATTAACAGTTCCTCTGAAGATTTAAAACTTCTTAAAATCATTTGAGAGGTGAATGTAGGATTTTGGCAAAGGACTCACTAAAAAATTGAGACAAATTTGTGAACAATATTTGAGAGAAATAGAGCAAAAACAAAAGTAGCTGCGTTTTCATTGGACCTTTATTGGACCTTAATAGTTTAAAAAAGTGGTGATGGACACACCAACATTTTTAGAGAACTCGAATATGGATAAAACGTTTTTATGCTCTCTTTTATGTCACGGTCTTTTAATGTTTCTTGTACAGGATGAAACTGAAATGTAATGTTGTTGCTCTGAAACATGTGCCATGACAAATTAAACATCATGTATCTTGTATGAGTTGTTTTATCAGCAGTTTGAAATGGAAGTTTATTGCAAAATGGAAAAAAAACCTGTTTAGCAAAATCAAATCACTGGACGTGAATAACAGACGCCCCTGTGAACTCCTCACTAGTACAATGCGACAATAAGCGACAACAGTAACACCCATCAAAAGGACAGCTCTGGCTCTTAAAATATTTATGGTCTCTATGGTTACCACTGGTTACAATCCCCCTTATTTCCTCCACATTCAGCAAATTGAAAGAAGAGATTTTACTCAAGTTGTACCCAATTTTTGTCGCAATGGAAACACTGTTAAGATGCAATTTTACTTTATTGAAACTTCAGAAATATTGCTTTCATTTTGTGACACAGCTTGTGTTGCGTCTCTATTTTGTTCAGCGTAAAAACAGGAACTGATGGTTGGACGAAACTTAAAGGTTTGAATTCACCGGTAAGATCTGACATCTTCACACACTTTACATAAGTGAACATGGAGGAGATTATTTAAGATGAACTTACGGACTGCTCCGTTGTGTATTTTTGCCGACATGCTCTTCACAAGTTCCTCACAGAATTCAGGTACCGGCTCCTGGGGGCCGAGTTCAGCAGCCAATCCGATGCAGCGAAAGCGTCGGAAAGAGTCGAGGTCGCTCTGGGAGCAGAAGTCCTGGACGGACTCGATGCTGGGAATCAAACCGATCTTGAGAAAATGAAAATCAAAGAAATTAAACTTTTCTGCCAGTTATGACACACTCTCTGTTCAAACCAATATGAGCTCTGTTTGGACAGTCATGTTTGGGGGTGGAGCTCAGTCCAAAGTGAAACCTTCTTACAGAGTCTATCAGGATGTGTGAAGACGAATCATCAGGTCCAGAGTGTTTGTTCCAGATGACATCCACAAAATACCGACCACCAGCATTTAGACAAACCCAGGGGTCCAGAACTCCTCCTCTGTAAACAAAAGACAAAATAAACAACATCAATGGCAACAACAACTCGTCATCAGGGACATTTGAGCCATGATGTTGTCTCCACTTCAAATGTTTAAACAGTCACAGTTCACAGCACACAACTCTCCACATATGACTGTCTTATTTGTTACTTAATTTACAACATGTAGTACATTAAAGGTTGTTCTAGGACTCGGTCTTCCCCTGGTCTCGGTCCGTCATCTGTGGCCTGTTTCATCCCTTCATTTTACAGCTTGTCTTACTCAGTTTTAATTTTCCAGGTGCCCCATCCTTTCTGACAACTTCTATAAAGTCTTTCTGCTTGTTTTCTTGATTTCTGTACATGATTTCTAACTAATTTTTTTGCTTAAGTAGGATATTTGGGACTTGTGCAAAGAATTGAAACACGCTGTTCTTGTGTTAATCTCATTGCATGTAGTTTCTTCTGTGTGGACCCACTGACTTTCAGTGTAACCTCTTGAAAATTGTAACCCTCAGGGCTAATTTGATCCAGATTCCTCTGTTTTTTGTAGATACAGTTGTACCCAAAAGTTTACACACCCTCTATCAGAATTTCAGATTTTTTGGCCTTTTCTCAGAAAATATAAACAATAACTCAAAATCCTTTCTATCACTCATGGTTACAGGTTGGGTGAAGACATTTATTAAAACAAATAGTTTACTCTTTTTAAATCATAATGACAACAGAAACTTCAAAAATGACCCTGTTAAGAAGTTTACACAACTCTGGTGGTTTTGTCCTGATAAATGCACAAAAGTGAACACAAATGTGTTTGAATGTCTACTAAAGGTAACCATCCTCACCTGTGATCTATTTACCTGTAATCAGTGTGTGTGTGTATAAAAGAATGAACAGGATCATTTTTGAAGTTTCTGTTATCATTATGATTTAAAAAGAGTAAACACAGTTGTTTGTTGATAAATGTCTTCACCCAACCTCTAACCATGAATGACAGAAAGGTTTTTGTGTTATCATTCATATTTTCTGAGAAAAGGCCAAAAAAATCAAAAAAATTCTGCTACAGGGGTGTAAAATTTTAGGCACAACTTTACATTATAAATACGATAATGGGATTTTATAACCATTAAGTCAATTTCTCCATCTGTTCTCTGGAGGGTTTGAGTTCAGGTTTCTCACCTTGCATTCCCAGGAAGTAGCAGAGTTTTAGTTCCCGTAGGATCACTTCTGCATCCTCCATCACCTGGCGACAGCGTAGTGACGCTGACAGATGCCAGCCAATCAAGCGGAGCCTGTAATGACGCCACAGGTTTTATCTCTTTGCAGAACCAGCACCACAGTCAGAACCAGGATCAGACAGTTTTCTTTACCTCAGGCTCGTAACGAATCACCAGCTGGTAATCCATTGATGACGGGAGGTTTTCCACTGTGAACCTAAGCCCCGCCCCCTCTAGCACCCTAACCAGTCCCAGGCCGGTCCAGGTGACAGGCTGCCCAGGTGTTCTCTGACGTGGGATGATCTGCAGGGCCATACCCGGGTCCAGAGGGATGCTGCTTTGCTGTAGAAAACCAGAGACACTCAGGAAAGATCTGACAGGCTCACAGGAAAGATCTGAGTTCTCTTATTGGTAGAAGAAAGAAAAACACAACAGGAAGTGAGTCACACCTGTCTCCTTAGACGAGTGCGTCGTCGAGTCCTTCGAACCAGAACAACTTGCCCGTTACTGAACTTGAAGTCGTATCCGCGCTCTCTGTAAAACTGCTCACACTCTGGCAACAGGCCGGGGTTCAACTGAAGGATAACATTATAAAACATGTTATACAGATATTTATTTGGTACCTTTGACAGACACACATACTGTATTTATTTTGTATTTGGTATTTAATACACACCAGAGAAGACGATGGTGGAGGAGGAGTAGAAGGAGGAGGTGGAAGAGGAGAAGGGGAAAGAGGAGGAGAAGGAGGAGGAGGAGGTGCAGGGGGAGAGGGAGGGAGTTGTTGCAAAAGTGGAGCAGCGAGCTCCGCCTCATACAGGAAGTAGTCCAACGGAGGCAGGAAGTAACCAGCAGCAGGGTCAGAGCAGCGTCGACCCACCATGTTCGGTAAACACTGACACTGTCCGTTTTCAGGAGAACACCTGAGCAGGAAAAAAAAACACACTCAAACTTCACTGATTAACATCAATCAGACCATTTACCTGTTCATCTGTTAAAGATTAGTTTCAACTAGTTGGTTTGTTGGGTTAATTGAGCTGAATTAGGATAATTTGGATTTATTTGGACATATCAGGTTAAGTTGGGGTTATAAGGTGTCTTTAGTTTATTAGGGCTCTTCAAGATAAAACAGGTTTATTTGGTGTACTGGAATAAAATGACTTCATCCCGTAGATTGTGTCTGTCAGCCTTTATCAGCTATAGTAGTTTTTTTTAAATTTAGGTTAGATTTATTGGATTTAAATGGGTTTATTTATTATTGGGTTATTTTGTGTTTTAATAGGAAAATTTAGATTCATTGAATTAATTTGGGCTTTTTTGGATTCCTTGGGTATTTCTGGATATATCTATTTTCATTGGGTTTATTCAGATTTTTTATTCATATGGGTTTATTTAGATTTATTGTCCTTTTTTATGCTTATTTCCATCTTTTGGGCAACTGGGACTTACGATGGTTATTCAGGTTTTTTTGAGTTTATCTAGGCCTTGGGGTTAAACTGGCTTTTTATGGGTTAAATTATAAGTGTTGACTTTATTTTTGGTTTTCCGTTTTACTTTGGTTTATTGTGTATATTTGGTTTATTCTAATTGACCAGGTTCATCTGGCGTTGGATAAGTTAATCATGGATTTTGTCCATGGTTTGAGTTTTTTAATGTTGGTGGTTTGTAGAAAGAACAATATTAAAAGTATTATGTCACACCCAGACTCAGTTATTCAGTGATAATAAACGATGTGAGAGTCAACATACGTGGTGCCCTGAGCTCCTCCAATGTCACAGTCACAAGGTGAACACCTGTATACGGAGTTTCCTAAACCCCAAAAACCTTCCTGCAGACAAAACACAAACAGAAACCCACCAAAGAATAATGTTATTATTGTATATGTTGTTATTGTTAGGGTGTGTGTGTGGTTATAATGAGATCTAAATCATGTTACCCACCACGCAGCGATCACACAAAGGTCCACTTGCAAATCGATTGCACTCACAGCTTCCTGTTTGCTGATCACATGACCCAGCACTTCCCAAACCATGACACCTGCACACTGAAACACACACACACATAAAGAGTAAACAAATGTAGACATGAATTGGCGGTTTTTGCTCTTATTTCCAAATAAAAAGTTGAATCTTCACCCTGACAGCCTGCTGGGTCGTCCGCTCTCAGGTTGAAGAATCCTGGTTTGCAGCGGTCGCAGCGTTGACCCTCGACGTTTTCTTTACACGTGCACTGACCTCTTACAGGATCACACAGACCACCACCCTGAGAGCCGGCCGAGTCGCAGTCACATGCTGCAACAAGAGGTCAGTTATTAATACAGAATGAAATCCCCTAAATTTGATTAAGAAGACTCTTACAGACTTTTAAAAGCATCAACAGCGACTGTGTCTCATGTCCCAGTCAAAACAGAAAAAAACAGTCTGATCCCACCTGAGGTTAACACTGAGGAGTTTTGGTTTCAAAACACACACATGCTCAGATTGTCAAGGTTTTAAATGCAGTTAGTTCTTGTGAACAGCAGAGGGCAGCGTTATTTTTCTCTCCAGTGCTTCAAGATTTAAAGTGGATGTTTGTGAAGCCAAATGAGGATACAAAGCCCTATAGAAAGGCTCATACTAAACTGAATCCTATATTTCAATGCTTTGATCATTATAAAACCTGGAACTATTGATGTATTTTATTGCCCAATATAAAAACATGCTCCATGAAATCCATCCATTCGTCTTCTACCGTTTATCCTCTCTTTAAATGTGTTTTTTGTCACCCTACAAAGGTCTGCAAATATGACCACTTTTAGAAAGTATAAAAAAACTAGTGCGCACGCTTAAGGATTTGACATAAAGACAGCTCTAAGCCTCACAGAATTAATGGGAACATGCCTGAAAGTCAGTAGTTGTGTGGGGGTAAAAAAGCCAAAAGAGTGCAGCAAAACTGGAGGAAAACAATAGTAGAGGTAATAAAGCTGAACCAGATAAATGGTGAAAAAAAAAAAAAAAAAAAAAAAAAAAAAAAAAAAAAAAAAAAAAAAAAAAAAAAAAAAAAAAAAAAAAAAAAAAAAAAAAAAAAAAAAAAAAAAAAAAAAAAAAAAAAAAAAAAGAACTACAAAATAAAACTGGACAGAGTGAGCAAGAACTGCTAAAAAAGAAAAAAAAAAAAGGAAGCAAGAACTACAAAATATGACAGTAAACACAGGAGGTAAGTACTACAAAATAAAATAGGCGTCAGGGAGGAAAAACTTTGAAATAAAACAGGAAATTCATGAAGTTAGAGCTACAAAATAAAAAGGAAACTCAGAGATTGAAAACTACTAAACAAAACAGTCAATAGGGGGGAGTTAAAGCTATAACAATCAAAACAGGAAAAAGGAAGCAAGAAACCCCTAAAAAATAAAAATAAAAAAGGAAGAAGGAACTACAAAATAAAACAGGACACTAGGGGATAAGAATTACAAAATAAAGCTGGAAACCAAGGATATAAGAACTACACAGTAATACTGGACACACAGGGGGTAAAAACTACAAAATAAAAATAGAACCAGGGAGAAAAAGCTATAAAATAAAACAGGAAACTCGCACAGTTAGAACTCCAAAATTAAAGAGAAGAAACACTGGGAGTTAATCCTATAAATTAAAAATAAAAAACACAGTGAGCAAAGGCTTCAAAATAAAACAGGAAACTTAGTAAGCAAGAACTACATAACAATTCTGGAAACACAGGGGGTAAAAATTACAAAATAAAAGTGGCACCAGGGAGAAAAAGCTGTAAAATAAATCAAGAAACTCAGGAAGTTAGAACAAAATTGAAAAGGAAACACAGGGAGTTGAAGCTCCAAAATTAAAAAAAAAGAACACAGTGAGCAAGGCCTTCAAAATAAAACAGGAAGCACAAGGAGTAAGAAAGTCAAAATAAAGGTTTGCTGAACATACGTATGCAGGCCTGAGGGTCGTCTCTGGCTCTTTGAGGATCCTGGTACAAATAAGGTCGACATTGGTCACACTGAGGCCCCGCCCTGTCGTAGCGACAGTTGTCACAAACGCCACCACTGACACCACCTGTAGCCTCAAAGCGAGAGGCGTCAAAGTGGCAGGACTCCGAAAGACCATTACAGTTACATCCTGGGGGAGACAGAAAAAAGGAAAACAAACTCAAAAACATGCTGAAAGTGAATCTTTGCCTGATGAAATAATCACTGTCATATTAACTCATGGAAGAAGCAAACAAAAATTTTTAAAAGTTAAAACTAATGTTACTGACAACAACAACATCAATGAATAATTTCACCACAGAGAGCAAATGATGAATTTCTTACTCCTACAGATGTCGGCTGTGTTTTCTGCTCCAGGCCTCCAGGGGGAGTCGTGGTGAAAGTCCTGACATTTCTCACAGTTCTCTCCTGCAGTGTTGTGCTGGCAAACACACTGACCGTGCACCTGGGAAACAAAAATACTTTTACCTGAATGTCTAAAGAGGAACCAAGAGCTGAAGTTGCCCAAGACTCAATACTGCCAAGAAACATTACCAGAAAACTGACTTTTATGAGACTTTAAGACCTAAACCAGGGGTTCCCAAACTTTTTTTTTCTTTAAGGGCCACATGACTTTGCCTTTCTCTGTCAGGGGGCCCGAGTCCGTCTGTAACAGAGGTTACAACCAGTATTATTGTGGAGGTGGATTTTATCCCAGGTTATTTTATTATGATTGCATATTTGCTATGACTAATGATAATAGATCACTCTCAGGATCCTTGTCTTTTATGCCTAATGCCAGATAATTTTATTATGTTATGCACTTCAGTCAACGTTTTCCCTCAAAAGAGAGAAATTTGACTTTTTAAAGAGCATGAAAAGTTCCATAAATACTTTTTTCATACCAATTTTGCAAATAAAGTCTGAGAAGTGGGCTGTTTCTCTCCATTGAACAAAAAAAGAGATCATTTTCCCACTATTTAATATCCTGCATTCCAAATCAAGTTTTCTCGTCCTTAACTATGTTGCTATTTCCTGTGTTGTTGAGGTTTCCAGCAGGCTTGCTGCTCCTGATTGCATGCAATGTCTTGTTCTGTGCATTTTTAAAATGTAACCATTTAATCTATTAAAAGATAATATTGATAATAGCTATGATAGAACATTTTGTCTGAAAAGCCGGACTTTTGCAGGCCAACGATAACACAACAACAACATAAAAAATCAAAATAAAACTCAATTTTTATTTACAAACTGCATTTTTTAATCGTTCTGTGGGCCGGACCAAATGTGGGAAAGGGCCGTATCTGGCCCACGGGCCGTAGTTTGGTGATCCCTGAACTAAATACTGGTAAAAGTTCCAGGTCTCACCATGCCAGTCTGGGTGAAGACGTCCCCTCGTCCCGGGTCGACAGGTGTGCACTGACTCGCGTGTCCGTTACAGAAACAGCTTCCTCGAACCACCATGTTGTAAAGAGCGTAGTAATATTTTTCCTGAGGGTTTCTGCGGCGTCGGGACAGCAGAGTGTCACCAAGCGTAAAGAGACGAGTGAAATTCACCCGAATATTCGTCACAGTGATGAGATCTGAGAAAACATATGTTTTATGTTCAGTGTGAGAGATAAAAACAAGTTTAAATTCATAAAAATGGTTACATCATGTATATGTTGAGTTTAATTCAATCTCTGCGTTAACGTTTTTGAAAAACTTTGATCTTTGGTGTAACTTAAACACAGCAAATCAAAGAGCAAGATTCTTGTATCTGACCTTGGATGTTTGCTGCATATGGATTCTCTATTTCAAAGATGGGGTCCAGAGCTTTCAGCACCACCTGATGAACACACAGTGGAGGGGAAAAGAAAATGATAACATTTAAAACAATAAGAAGCACAATCCTCCTCAAACAAACTTAGTTATCTGACATAAATAACTCATAACTTTCAACAACCTAAGCTCTTAACCTGATGAACATAAACCCATAAACCAGATGACTTTCAGCTTCTGTAACTATGAAAAAATGAAAATCATATTGTTTGATTCTAGTTAAAAACCTCCACTTAGTGTTGTTACAGTTGAGACCAGCACCGCTCTTCTATTCTTCATTTTCATATTGAATTTTCATTTGAACTGATCCTGATGAATTGATGTTGTGATTTGAATCATTTAGCGTTGGTTCACTAATTGTTCTGCCTCTTTTCTCAGCTCCTAATGTGTCAGAAACCTGAAGAAACATCAGTTCATCTCATTTCCAGTCAGAAAAACTTCTAAACACTTACTGAAGGCGTCATTTACCTGATGAATTAACACCTGATTTTCACATATTTAAAAAATTATATGACCCCTAGTGGCTTTTAAATGTTGTGCTTTGACAGATCTGTAGACACCTTGTTTCTGTTTGTTAAATGTATCAGAAGGAAACCAGATTAAAGAAAGAATGCTCTTCAATAGTTCAACCCTTTCATGGATTTGAAAATTGATTTTCATGGTCTTGTCTCAGTCTCTGTACATTCTGGTCTCTGGTCTTCTCCTGAACTCTGATAATTTGGCCTTGAGCACAAAACCACCTCCACCTTTACACCATCTCATATATAAACCGTGTGTATTGAACGTGTCACCTCTCCGTCAGTGGACGGCTCTGATCCTGAGTATCGACTGTCACAGACGACGTCGTCGATGCTGGTCGCTGGTTCTG
Source organism: Thalassoma bifasciatum (assembly GCA_008086565.1). Lineage (NCBI taxonomy): Eukaryota > Metazoa > Chordata > Actinopteri > Labriformes > Labridae > Thalassoma > Thalassoma bifasciatum. The sequence goes on along the minus strand of RPOG01002316.1, from coordinate 72,471 downwards.
CAGACACTGACGGGAAATGAAGGGAACAATCTTCTGCAAAGTAACGGAAAACTTTCCAAGTTCGTCCGAAATCCTTCGAACGTTCAACCAACATGGCCGCTGGACGAAAACTCTGCAGGAAACAATGAAGGGAACAACATCACAGGATTATTAATTTGAATCAATTCACCTCAAGAGATTAGACAGGAACATTTGGTTGCACTTTACAATAAGGGTCCCTTGATAAAAAATTGTGAATGCATTATTAGGCATTAACTAACACTTTAATAATGTGTGAATAATCATTAAAGTGCATTGCCTAACATTACCTAACATATGAGTTAATGCATTAATAAGCAGTTAATTAATGTAAGATTCTCAGAGTTAATTAATACATTATTAAGCATGAATAAAAATTATATATTGTACAGGTATGCATGCATATATATGTATCCCCTGCTAATTATCAGAGGAGTCAACAAAATAAACCACGTGATGTTTGCACATCACTCGGGGATTCATTTTCTCGCAGGTGCATTATAGAAGGCTGAAATAATTTGTATCACCCTCTAACTTTCACATCACATGAATGTGACGTCACTGTCAATGAACATCTCATTGGTGACACTCCGAAAAAAAACAGAACAAAACAAATCTTTTCTTACAATAAATTCACTTTAACTGATGCTCCATCTCCTTCAAAGGTGTGCTAGCATCATCAGTTCAAGTATTTTTACCTTGAAGGTGAGAACCAGGTGACTAAACTGGAAAACAGTCTCCAGGTCCAGCCTGACGCTGACTTCATGGACACCTGGAGACAAATATGATCATATGAGCTGTGACAATCCACAAACTGAATTTAACAATGATATTTCAGGAAGTAGAGTCAGAGTTTTAAGGTAAACAAACCTTAGCATGATTAAATTACATGATTATACACGTGTTACTACAAAATCAAATCAGAGGAAATGTAAATTGGAGACGTAATGTCTGTCATGTCAACCACCAAGCACGAAAAAGAAAAAGAAGAAAAAGTTCTGCATGTCCGGACTTGTCACTTTATTGATGCCATCATGGGAGCACCTGCTGCAGGCTCTGCTGATAACCAGTCTTTTATAAAATACACAGAATCATTTCTTGAGAAAAGAACAAATGTTGTGATAGAAAATGACTCTAGAAGTAGAAGAAGTTAAAGTCACCGTTCAGAATATTTCTTAAATCTTGCAACCTTGAAAACCAACTTCTTTTGAGAATGAACAGAAACCTTTTTGTCTCAGTTAATAACATCATGTGAGTTGAAAGACGTAAGCAATTTGTCCATGAAACACACAGGAAGAATGAGAGAGAGAGAGAACTAGACACCAATGATGATAGAAGAAGTTTAGCTCTTAACATTAAAGAAGTTCAAGCCTCTTTCTCCTGTGTCTAGGTATTGTGCTTTTACTTAAAAAAAAAAAAAATCAAATTTATGACATCTCCCTTTGTTTAAAACTACTTCTACTTTTATTTAAAGGTAGGGTCTGCAGGATTTTCCTTAAAAAACAAAATGTCAACTTTTACAGGAATAATTCTGCTCAATTGTCATCTATGAGCCTTTACACACTTCCAAACTTTCTATCCTTCTGTATGTTGATGTTTTGGAAGTTTCAGGACATATCTGTGCAGAGAATAGATGTGGTGACCAGCCAATCACAATGCATCCAGTGCAAAAGTGACTCTACGTGTTGATGATAATAAGAGAAGCTACTTTGAGTGGTTACTATAGCAGCCATGACACGGAGAAAGAGAGACACAATATTTGCAGGATACCTCATTCAACTGCAGGAAGTCAGGTGTACGGCTCTTGAGGCGCTTCCATGTAGAAACGTGATGCTGCAGGTGCTCACTGGGCTGGTGAGTGTGTTAACATTGCTACAGCATAGAGCTCATAGTTGGAGGTAGTGAGCATGCGTTGCTGTTAGCACTGAGCCACGGAGGACGAGCCCAGTGTGGATGTTGTGTTCACGAACAGTAACGATAATTCCTGCAGACCCTACCTTTAAATACATGACATTGCATTTGCATCAGGCACTTAAAAACTTTTACTCAAGTTATATTCTGAAAGGTGACTTCAACTTCCACCGAAGTCATTTTCTGTACTTTTTCTTAAGAAATGCTTTCAAGTGCTGCAAGACTGCTTCTTTTCAAACTCTGCTCATTGAAAATGAAATTGCACCCATCATTCATTTCTACTGATTAAATTTAACCCGTGGGCATGTTTTCATAAGCAAAACTTGTTCATTCAGAAAAAGACTGGAAAGCTTTACTTCCATGATGTCATCCTCTCTCTAATTGGAGGGATGTAACGCACCATTTTCAGACTGCCACCACCTCTGTTTCCTGTCAGGGTCAAAGGTCGTGATGATGTTGTCGATGTGGTGGCTGTTGGGGTTGCTGCTGTAGGGCAGTCTGGAGTCACATGTAAAACATTTCTGCTCCTCCTGATGAAACACAGTAAATCAAACAGATTATCATACAACTTTACTCAACACTTAAATATAAAACTGACCTTTATAAATGACTAGAAAAAGATTTTTTAAAGAAACATTTCTAAAAAGAGAATCAAAGGAGGGACTGAATGAAGAGGAAAGGTTGGAAAAAACGCAGGAATGAGAAGAAATAATTCCTCAGGGTGGAAAGAAGTGTACTGGATAATAACTGACAGATCAGAACATGTCGGAGTATGAAAGTCAAAGCCAGAGCCAGAAACACATCCATCAGACAGAACACACACACACACACACACACACACACACACACATACAGAACACACACATGGATTACAAAAGAAAACACAGGGAACACAGAACACGTGTGCAAGAACATTCTCTGTGTATATGCAGAATATACATACTGTACACACACACACACACACACACACACACACACACCCATACATGTTTATATAAGCACACCCTGACCTCTAAATATCCTATGATGCAGTACTTCTGGGGTCCGTCCAGGCCGCAGGTGGAGGAGGCCGAGAGCTGAGCTGCTCGACCCACCATCAGGTCACCCAGGGGGGGGTTACAGGAGCCATCAGGACACTGGGTCTGCAGGTCCTGGAGCCAAACAGCTGGGAAAAAAACTGGAGAAGAAGAGACTTGAGTCAGTTTGTTTAAGAAAGTTTTGATTTAACCCTTTAACTACCTCCTCTACCAAATGGTTTAGCCCATTTTGAGTCACTATATTTCAATAAGTGGAGTCCCAAACTTAACTCAAACTGATTTAACTTTATTGGAGAAGTATGCAATGGATCTTGAGCCTCAAAAATGTTTTCTTTTTTGTATTGCACTACCAGTCAAGTTGTTGAGATGACATATTGAAGGCATACAAAAGTAGCATTAAATCAAAAGTACAAACGAAAATCAAGATGACAAATTTACAAATGTAGTTTCATTCAATATTTTCCTTGGTTGAAATAAAATTGCTCAAAATTTGTTGCATACAGGGCGCAGATGGCCCAATGGATTAAGTTGCGTACCATGAGGTTTGCCCTCAAGCAGGTGGTCCAGGTGGCCTGTTTCCCACTCTCTCCCCCTTTCCCTCTCTACCCTATCCACTGTCCTCTCCTACCAAATTAAAGGCATGAAAAGCCCCCCAAAAATAACTTTAAAAAAAAGTATACTTACACAAATCCAAACTGTTCAACTCCCTGGATATTTATGAGTAATCAATTTCTTTCTAAAATAGCATTTCATGTGACTTTTCCCTATTATTTGTGGTTTTTGTTGGAAATTTCCTATGAAAACCAGTAAGTGACACTTCTGCCATTGGGTAAGGGTCACCGTTTAAAAAAAAAAGTTTGTAAAAAAAAAAAAAAAAGATTGTTGTGCTGCACCTGCTGCAGTAAGAAATGCAAACAAAAAATGTTTCCATTACTTTATTCTTGGTGGGGTAGTTAAAGGGTCAATGAAGAAATAAAACAACAGAATCTTATTGTTGCTCTGAAACTCACCAAAAAGGAAAACTAAGATCATCCTGTACTGGAGTTCCTGTTTTTCTCTGGTGGACTCTTCTGGGCTGAAGTGGTCTCTGTTGATCTAGTTTTATGAAGCCATCCTCTTCAGCTTTAACTGAGGTGGACAACACTTCTTTTATGTGGGTGGTGTCTTCAGTCAGGTTTGGTCTGCGTGAGTGAGAAACATTATGAAGAATTAGACAAAAACAACAACAACAAACTGAGCTGAAGAAAATTAAAAACATATCCATTTTAAACTGAAGACTAAAGAAAGAAAAAAAAACAACCACACTCCAAACATAAAGACCACACTGCAAAAACTGAAATCTAAGCAAGTCATTATGTCTTATTTTTAGTAAAATTTGTCTTACTATTCTTGATTTGTGCCACATTTACTAGACAAGGTCATAAAAATGTCTCATTTCAAGTTTTTTAAAGAAAAAAATGAGGCATCAATTTTCTTGTAACAAGTAAAAAAAAAAATCTGCCAATGGGATACGATAAAAGATTCTTGTTTTAAGACATCTTTCTTATTTCTAGAAACTTCCCGGGCGAATTCGTCTTATCCCATTGGCTGATTTTTTTGACTTGTTACAAGCAATTTACACCTCATTTTTGTCTTAAAAAAACTTGAAATAAGAAATTTTTATGACCTGGTCTGGTGAATGTGGCTCAAGTTAAGAACAATAAGACAATTTTTACTACAAATAAGACATAATGACTTGCTTAGATTTCCGTTTTTGTAGTGCAACCAACCCAAAACTTCTCAAAGTACTTCACCATCCTTTGACTTCAAAACCTTTAAAAACAGGTTTAACAACCACAAAAAGTGGGCAACTCCAAATCTACCAAAATCTCTAATCTAAAGTCTGTTTAACAGTTAACATCAAACCTGTCATAGTAATGTTTATAGCTACAGCCCGTTGTCAGCTCCATTTAGCCCCCAGTTCAGGATATAAATGTTTAACCTTTATATAGTTGACATTTTTTTATTTCTGACAAAGTCTGGGGTAAGTTTTCAGGCATAAATCATCCCTGAAAGTGTTTCTGGTTCATGGTTGGGATTCATGTCACAAAGACCCTCTCCAAACACACACACCCACAAACCCACACACCCACACACCCACACACACGTATGGTACTGTAAAACACAGACCCTAAAGGCAGTGATGAACTTCAACGGGAATGTTTGGGCCTCAGCGGTGATTATGAGGATTAACTTTGGTTCGTCTTCAGGACAATTTCAGATAATTTCAGTGTTTTTACGACAGCCTGTAACCTACAGCAAAGAGTTTGGGTAAATCTAAAATTCTGTCAGAATTATCCTTCACATTGATCATTTATTTATTTAAAGAAAAAATATCTGAAAATCAGTATCAGTCTGAAGCTTTTGTTATTTGATATTTTACACCCAGGAGATTGACCCACTGAGGGCAGATGTGAGATGGTTTGCAAACACAAAACCAACAGAGAAATAAACAAACTAATTCTGCTTGTGTTTCTCTTCTGACTTTGAAAAATCTGAAACTTTAAAACTCTGATTTTTTTCCCCTGATGCCCTGAAAAATGTCCCAAAATTTTTTAGGTTCTTTCTAAAAAGTTTAATGGATGAATTTTAAACCTCATTTCATGTGAAACGTCACCAGTTAGATTAACATTTATCACTTCTCTTTTGAAGAATTAATAATTTAAAAAATCAGATTTGAAATTCAGGGCTATGATTTGTGGACAATTTTCCCCACATAATGTTCTTTTTCCTCACGTTTCTTTACATGTTTTTCTACATGTGTTTTTCCACATGCGTTTCTTATTCCACATGTTGTGAGACCACACTCATTGTTCCATCTCCTCTCACAGCACAAACCTGACAAAGATACCTGTGATCAGGTTACTTTCAGGCCGTGTATCCAACAACCTGCTCCACCTGAGCTACAAGAGGGAACTCAGAACAATCTATGATCTTTGGACCAATCATAACTCTGCTTGAAAACATCTGCTCTACCAAAAATCAATAAATACCAGATAAATATGCAGCCAACAGCCAATCTAGGCCAAACTTTTTCAGGTAAATCTTTCTGTGTATGTAAAGGTAAAGTTTGTGTTTAATGGAAAGTTGAGGTTTCAGGGGAAACAAGTCAACTTCAAATAAAAGAAGCTGCCAAAATGTTATTCTTTATTTTCCACTACCCTATTTTGGTTATATTACATCATATATTAAAGATGTTTGAGAAGTTTTTTAGGAAACAGTAGCTGTATTGGTAAACTCAGTTTCTCCTTACAGATCTCTGATTTCACTGAGTTTCAGCCCAACGATCAGACAACCTCTGTCTTCAACGACACGACCAGACAAAAATCATTTTCCAGGGAAAAGGGAGCAGGTGATATAGAACTGATCGTAATCTTGAGTCTGGTTGAAAAATTGCACAATTTTACATTTGCACTGTTTGATCTGAAAAGGTTCTAGGTTGAGTTTCAAAATGCAAAAAATGTAGAAATGAGACAAAAAGAAAGTGGGTGATCAAAAGTTTCAGACCACGGTCTTTAAAAGACAAAATCAGCACAAAAATGTGGATTCAGCGTCATTTTCTGCCGGGTTCTTGAGCTGCATAAGCAAGGAGTCTCACAACGCTACGACATTGCTGCTGAGGTTGGACGCAATAAGACAGAGATTTTGAATTTCTTCAAAGATCCTGAAGGTTATAGAGCAGAAACGTCAAGTGGTAGACCCATAAGTATTTCACCAATGCTGAGCCCGAGGATCTGACTGGCTGTTCTGTGATACAGCAGACGACCCTTGACTCAAATGAAGGTCGTTACTGGAGTCAACTGCAGCCCAATAATCATCAGGTGGCGTCTGAGAGAGAAGAGCTTTAAGAACAAAAACCTCTTCAAAGGTCTCGTCTCCTTCCACTTACACGCTTGATCTGCTTTTTCCTTCAGTGGAATAATGGAGCTGACAGTTGTTCAGGGGCGTCAAACAGCTGCTGGCTATGTGGAGATGTTTCGTCCTTCATGACTGAGGACCCTGGTCTGTGTGCTAATGACTGAGTTTTTCAACAGGACAACACTGCAGTTCACACTGACCACCTGACAAAGAACTTCTTCTTCTTCCAGAGAAATAATCTCACTCTTTTGGAGCATCCTGCGTGTTCCCCTGATCTAAATCACATTGAGAACATTATGGGATGGATGGAGAGGGAAGTTTACAAAAATGGACGTCAGTTCCAGACAGTGGACGACAAACATGAAGCATCTTCACCACTTGGAGCAACGTTCACACTTAAACACTGGAAACACTCACATCAAACATGAACAAACTAAATTTTTGAAGTGATCAAAACTTTTAAAGGTCCAACAGTGCAAAATGTAAATTTGTGCAATTTTTCAACTGGTGTTAAGATTTTGATCAGGTGTGTGTGTGTGTGTGTGTGTGTACTGAGCCTGTGTCCCTGTTTCTGACTCTTCTCTCATTGCCTCTCAATACAAGAAAGCTTTGAAGGCTAAAAATCAATTTTCCAAAAAAAAAAAAAATAATAATAATAATACCCTTCCTAAAGATTTGTCCAGATTTAACTTTTGACTATGTTATCTCTTAAATAAACAAGTGTCAAATTGTGAGATGTAAACTGAAGATAATAACAAAACTCTAATTAGAAAAAGCTTGATTAAATGAAAATAAATGATCAAACAATAGTATCATTAATACTTTCACACTTAAACTCCACTGTGCAAAAACAAACAAAAATATTTGATTCTTATTGCACCGTGAACACATTTACAATGATTGTTTAATTTTTCATATTAAAATATCAGAAAGTGGAGATAAATCTGTTAAAGTTCAAATCTTTAACACAGAAGTTAAAGTTAAACAGAATTAGTTCAGAGCTGTTTGTAACATTTGTCACAGTAAAACTTACTTCATGCATTCATTAAAACATGCTGATTCATAAAATATTACATATGTTTTAAAAGGAGCGAACTGTACCTACCTGCTTCCTGTGCAAACCTGAAAGAATGAACACACCTGGGCAGGTAACAGCACACCTGAGACACACGTAGCCTCAGGCTGCTTGAATAAAAAAAGAGGGAGATATGGAGAGAGGGCGGGACAGAGACAGTAAAAGAGAGAGAGAGTGAGTGAGAGTGAGAGGTTTTTATGTTAAAGCAGACCTTTAAGTATCATCCTACACTTGTACACACGCACAGATTTATGAAGCTGAACGTATGTAGAGGGTTCACTTAAATCCCACACCAGGCTTTAGTCATTGAATACAAGTTTCATGTCAGAGAAGAGCGAGGTGCAATGAGGAAAATCTGTCTGTGGCAGAGAATTATTAGATCATATGAGTTTCATTCAGACAGGCCAACAAAATTAAAGCTCAATTATATATGACACCAAGAATGCATTAAACATTTCACTGTTCTTCCAATCCCTGTAAAATTCTCAAGGTCCTGAAGCATTTGTCCCTTCATCTCTGTGCTACATCCAGGGTTCACCTTCATGACTGAGGCCCGTACAGAGTCACACCTGTGGAGGAGGAAACGTTCCACCATATGCATCTTCCTCCTTCTTGAAATATTAAAACTGTGCTGGATAAACCTCACCAGGATGTGTCAACTTTCTCCCCCAATGTACTGTCTAACGCAGCTAACATGGCTTTTTTTGTTTTTGTATCTTTGAATATTAACAACACACTTTTTAGCATTAGTGAAGCATTGGTTTAGTATTAATCAACAATTAAGTAATAAGGGTGTAGGGTTATTAAGTCTGTAAAGCATTGTTCATACATTAAAACTTATTTGTAAATCATGAACAAACACATTTATAAATGTATTAATATTAATGAATATGACCCTTTATAATGTGTTAACTAACCTTTTGTTTGCTGCTTGTTTTGCAGCAACTTTGGTGCTTAAAGAAATGCTCAGAGGTCAACAAAGGTGGGAGTTTTGTTTTCAACAGGTTGGATTGCAGGTTTATATTTTTCTTGATGCTGCAATAATCCTCAGATTTTTCAGCGGATCTGTCCCTCCAGTTATGGAACAGAAGCCGTTTTTGATCATTTTCACTAAATTCACAGTGGATGGTGAATATGTACTGACAAAGGGGGTTGGGGAGGTCTCATTTAGCCCAGTCTCCTGGAGGCTTAGTCTTAAAACGAGAAGACAGAGCGGGAGTGTCCTCTTGTGGCCGAAGCAGAGATCAGCTTTTACAATGTTGTGGTATCGGTAAGATATTGTAATAGTAACTTATACGATTGCATTGAGCCAACGCCAGAAAAAAACTAACCCCCCTCACATACACATATACACACTTTTTAAAAAACTTGCCTATAAAAAATATTAAATACTCATAATACAGAAAGAACATTAATACCAGTGATGTCAAACACACAATAACTAAATATGTTTCTTAAGTGAAGGCTTAAAAAAGCCTTTCATCCTCACCCTACACTATTTTTTTTTTTGTTTTGTTTTCCTTCCTTTTTTTTAATTGTGCAAAACAAATAGAACAAAGGAGTCACTGTCACTTTATTTAATATTACCATCACTATTGTCATTTTTTCCCTCTTTGCATAAAAATCTTTGTATTATTCTTGCACTCTTGCATTGTACATGAATAGTTTTCTTCTGATTATAATTTTTTTTAATAAAATTGATCGATTTTTGTTGTGTCTTTCTTTGACAACAGTGCATGACCCTTTTTATTTAAAAAGGTGAAAACCATATGTCTGCTACCTGGTTCTTGATAAATGTAGAATAAAACGATTCAAATCAATGAAAAAAATGATCCCATGTCTATAAATCAATAAAAAAAACTGTTGTAAGGCTGAACCTCTCACAGAAAAATATCAATAGAGGAAAAAAAGAGATATGTTAAGGCTGCATTTGAAATCAATCCTTAGGATAAGAATAAAAATTTAAAAAACACAAAATAAAAAATAAATAAATGTGAGTAACTTCGATTATTCGATTAATCGATTAATCGTCGGGAAGGGAAAGGCGCCTTGAAATGACATGTGCAGTGTTGTTGTGACGTCATCTAAACGCGCCCTCCCTCGCTGTGAGCGGTGAGTGTTTATTTCTCTGTAAATAAAGATAAAAAACACTGATTTATGATTATTAAATAGTGTCAGACGTGACAGTCATGAGTGCAGAAAAATATTTTATAAAAATAAAAGTCCTGAGGTGGTGACTTGTGTTAAAACTTCGAGTGAAACTGTGTCTGAAATTTTGTCGATTCATCTTCTTCGTGTTTGAGGTTTAACAGAAAAATTATCTGTAAATGTGTCAGTGAAAACTGAAACAATCTGATAGATATTTGATTAAAAATTAAGTTATTATTTAACCCTGCTTTAATCTGAATTGCTTTGTAAGTGTTAAGTTTAATTTTTTCTTTCTTTCACTTTCATTCTGCTGCTGGTGTCAATGTAAAAACCTGAAGCTTTAATCTGCTTTGGTTTAACTTGATGTTTATTCTTCACTTTATCAGGGTCTGACCGCACTTTCCAAAATGGTGAGTATTTTCTGTAAACTAATATTTATTTACATACATCCTGCAGTTGTGCAGTAACAGAAACACAATGTTGCAGGTGTTTTCTTAAACTTTGCATCCACCAGCTACAATCCTGCAGTTTGTTACCAAATATAAACCATAAATGCGTCAATGACGTGACGTCCCTTTTTTTGTGTGCGAGTGCAATGTTTCCTTCCATCATGAATTGAGTATTTCATCACATTTATTTCTTTATTCTATGAAACCTGTGTTATTTGATCACATCTTTAAACTATTAAAATAAAACGTGTTTTTTTGTGTTTTGGTTCCTCAAACCCCCAAAATGTCAGGTGGTGCAACCGTCCTGACAAGTATCCACAGTAATTAAACTCTAAAAATTGAATGTCAATTCTTGTAAATGGAAATTAAAAACACAGTGGCATTATTTTATGCTTGAACCTTTTTAAATAAAACATTCTTTGCAAATGAAAAGAATTTTAAAGCTGTTGAGAAATTTGAAAAACTCTTGTCCCGTAATTTTCACCTTGTCAAATGTCAGGGTGGTGCAACCGTAACATTAGACTTTTATTTTAAAGTGAAGAGAATAAAACAGGAAACAGGAAACTGCATCAGCCAGAGGAGCCCAAATGACATTTGTGACCAAGTGGAAAAGTTTGTAGATTTCTCTGAAATACTGACAAAAAAGTTTTTTTCACTTCATTGGTGACTGGAACAATTTCCATGTCAGGTGGTACAACCAATGTAATAATGTGAAATGTTATTTTAACATGAAATTATTTATCTTATTCACAAATAAAAGAAATGAAACACACAAAATGAAAATGTATGACAGTGATGTCTGTGAACTCTCTATGAACGGTTATTAAAGTGTGTCTTTTTTATTGTGGAACATATAAATATATTTTCACATATTTGGTTGCGCCACCTGACATTTTTGGGTGCTCAAATTAAAAATACTAAAAAATAATGAACCTAAAAACTTTGAAATGTTGGTCAACTACTGAAATCTGTTAGAAAACATAATTCTTCACTCAGAAATATGTTGTTATCCATTTTCAAAGAACTTTTTCCCCATAGTAGTACGTTTTTTGACCCTCTTTTTGTCATTGACCCAAAGGCCAACACTAAAGTAGTTTCTCTTGGTCTGTTGATAGACAGTTCCTAAATTATTATCTAATACTTTGTAATGTCCTTTGTAATGCATCTGACCATCCATACTCACACCAAAGTGGTTGGAGTGTGAAAGAATATTATTTAATATTCTTTATAGTTTGGGAAATTAAACATGCTTGGCTTATTTATACAGCAGTCACCAGTCATTTGTAAGGAGCCCCAGAGGTGTCACTGTGAGACTGTTGCTGCATTCCCTCGCAATACTTTTGCATTCTCTTCTAATATTTTTACACCCCCCCTGCAATAGTTTTGTGTCTTCCTCCATCATTTTGCATCCCCTCTAATAGGTTTTTGCTCTTCCAGTCCTACCAAACCATATCTTTACTTTCGATAAGCATCCTGAAGGAAAAAGAAAAAAGCTATGATCCTTAGGGAGCTTTCTAAGGTTTTAAAATTAAGTTTTAGTAAAAATTTCAATTCCAATACTTGGAAATTACAGTTTGAGGTAATCTGCAACATTAAATGTAGTGTATTAATTACTTAATGTTATGTTAGGCCCGTACAGTCCCACATAATGTTATGTTATGTAACAGCAGCCTTTTTGGACACAATATATCATTGTTAAGAGACAGTATATGATGAGTTTATACTTTCATGTAGTGTTGTGTTATAGTTTGAGATGTGTTCCGCATTTTCCAGTAGAGACAACGAAGGTTCAAATTTTTTTTTATCCGTTACAGTTCCTGAATAAAGCCTTATTTTAGGTTTCAGCTTTGTCATCTGTTTGAGTTCTTCATGATTTGATTGAGCTAAAATTCATTGTTACTATTTTTTTTTTTTATTCTAGTCTCGCCGATATGATTCACGAACAACCATCTTCTCACCTGAAGGTAAGAGGTTCATAATGACCGTAATAATCAGGCTTTGTCTTTTGGTTATATTTTGCCCAACTGTTTTTATAGCGTTTTTGTCATATAACACGGATGCAGGCATCATATTTCTTTCCTCTGAGTGAAAAAACCTCACTCTGTCTGTGTCACTCTCAGGGCGTCTGTATCAGGTAGAGTACGCCATGGAAGCCATCGGACATGCGGGCACCTGCCTGGGGATTCTAGCCAATGACGGAGTGCTGCTGGCCGCTGAGAGGAGAAACATCCACAAGTTACTGGATGAAGTGTTTTTCTCTGAGAAAATCTACAAACTGAATGAGTGAGTTTCTTGGTGGCATATGTGGGCAGATTAGACCAAGTAGATTCAATCAGAGGATTTACACAGAAAAACACAAACCTGTTCTCGCAGTTTTCCTGAATCTTCCTGTTTCTCCTCAGGGACATGGCGTGCAGCGTGGCAGGAATCACATCAGATGCCAACGTACTGACGAATGAGCTGAGGCTCATAGCACAGAGGTGAGCTCCAGTCAGAAAGTCTGTGTTCTTTTACATGCTGCAGATCAGTTTTTAAGTGAGACAAATTTAAACGTGACACTAAAATTATTGGTTAATGTTCAGGTACCTGCTGCAGTATCAGGAGCCAATGCCGTGTGAGCAGCTGGTTACAGCTCTGTGTGACATCAAACAGGCCTACACACAGTTTGGAGGTACAGAGAAGCATCACACTTTTATTTCTCTGTAATTTCCTTTCAGTCTTTTCCAACAGAAACTGACTGATGTCATCTGAGAGTTTTGTGAAATCAAGATAAGAGTTTCCTGACAGGTTTGAAAAACAGGACAGACACATCAGCTGTATCAGAGTTAATAAAGTCACTCTGTGTTTCAGGAAAGCGTCCGTTTGGAGTCTCGCTGCTCTACATGGGCTGGGACAAACACTACGGCTTCCAGCTTTATCAGAGCGACCCCAGCGGAAACTACGGAGGCTGGAAGGCCACCTGCATCGGAAACAACAGCGCTGTGAGTCTCACTAAAGATCTGAGTATTTAGAGTAGACCTGAACTATTTACAGAAAATATTTGATTGTGGTTATTCTTCTCATATTGCAGTTGTGAATCATTGTGTGATTATTTTTAGGTTTTACATCTGTTAAATAAAAAAAATCGGTCTTTATTAAAAAGAGCTCCATACTGGATAAATACAAACAGGATAAAATAGCTTTGAAAACTTAAAAAGAAGCATTATGATGATTCAAAGGGCAAATATGATATCACTTACTTTATTAAAGGAGATGATATTTTTTGTCATTCACATTTTGCCAAAGAAAAACACACACATTAGGGAGAAAAGGAGGATATTTGTTTACAAAATAAAAGGAACTCTGTTGACATACAGATACATCTAAAAAAAATTAGAGTATCATGAAAAATTTCATTATTACATTGTCACCCATTTAAGAAAATTAAACCCAGTCATCACATAGACTCATTATACATAGAGTGAAATATTTCAAGCCTTTATTTATGGCTTGCATGTAATGAAAAACCACAATTCAGTGTCTAAAAATAACAGATATTACATGAGAAATAAAAAAAAAAGTATTTTAAACAGATACCTTTTTCTTAATTTCAGTTACTTTTCACTCTTTGTTGCCACTTTTGGACTAATTTTTTGCAACTTTCTGACTATTTTCCAAATTTTCTCCCAATTTTCTTGCCTATTTTTCTTTCTTTTTGACAATTTTTTGCCTCCTCAAACTCAGTTTTCATGCTACTTCTAGCTGTTTTTGTTACTTTTCACCACTTAGATTGTTGCTCCTGCAAAGGTATTTTTCACCAGTTTGTCTCTTTGGTTAAACTGGGTTGACTAACGCTTGTGTATAGAATGAAACATCTTCGGCAAAAAAATTGTATCTGGTATTCTGATCGATTGAGATTAGATGAGGTTAGAGAAATATTGCAGTCTGTAATTAGAATATTGCAGCAGGTCATACTGGGATTAAATGTAGCTTGTGATTAATTGCCCAGCCTTTTAAACTCCTTGTAGTGCCATGTGAAATATAAACCTGCGGTTCCAAACTTTGACACCAGAGGGCGCCGCTGCATTTGGAAAAACAGCTGCTATAAAAAGCCGTGTAGGCTGACAGTAAACAGAGGCGCTGTGGCCTACATCGTGCTGACTCTTGGGGCGTCTAATTGTGTAAGTCCTGATTCATGATGGCTCGGCTAATCTGAGCAGGTCTCAAGGGGCTGCACGCAGAGCATTGTGGGTAACAGCAACCTCGGAACATTGTGTGAGCACTTTTGTGTACAATGGCTCAACAAACCCTGAGTGCATGCAGGTTTACTTTGGGGGGGTCTCTGGTGGGGTAACACACACCTGAACCTGACAGGGAGAGTCTTGTGCTTGAGGCTGATCTCAGATTTCAGAGCGATGAGGATGAAGTGGTGTGTGAATAGTAGGGAGTGTTATGTCTCGTCTACCCTAAGACGTCGTGCTTGTTTTTCCTCTCACAAACCCTCCAAAAAAAAGAAAATAATTTTGTGGCAGGGGGCAGACATAGACAAGGGAGTGTCCGCCGACAGAGGTACGACTTTGTCCTGAAGTTCCTCCCTCTCTACTGAGAGAGGTGCCGCGAGCGAAACCGGTAGTTTCAACTCAACAAAACCATGGATGTGAGCAAACTGTCTGCAGAGAAAGGTGTGCATTGACATTTTCACTCATTGTTCTATGATCCAAAGGTCGAGTTAGATAAAATTCAGCCACACAAACCTTTTCATCTGGCAATCCCTTTGAAATAAAGACTTGAACAACCTACTCAGGAAACCACATTAGCAGGTTACAGACAAAAAACAAGCAGCAAAATTCTTTTATGGACATTTCCTCACTTTTGTTGCCTGAGATGTTTAACTGCTGCCGTATAGGAACCAACCCAGCCTAACTGAGCCAACATCTGAGGAACATATTGAAACATTTAGCTGCTTAAAGAGACAGCTCGGGTCATTTGAGGTGAAGTGTCAGAGGCACGCCCAATCATTTCTGAGGCACAACATCTCTGACACACATCGATGGAGATCGTGTGACTTGAAATGTTGACTCGACCTAAAACCACCTCAACCAAGTATGAGGTTAAGAGGTTGGCCTTTCGTTGATTTGGCTGTCAGGTACACTCTGCCTACCTGTGGGTTTTTAATGCTGGGAAACAGCAAAAGTCATAGGACACGTACGTTTCCACTTGTGAATCACTCACGGCGGATGCTGGTTAACTCGGGCCCTTTTTCCAGAAACTGTTTGAAAACTAAACCTCACAAACATTAATCATAATGTCAAAAAAATTCAGCTCCTCATGGGCCGTTTACATGACATCAGTTAAAGGATGAAACACAAAGATATTGTTTTGTTTCAGCCTCGTTTTCACATGAAAAAGCTATTTGGTCGACCTAAAACGGAAACTTTTGAAAACAGCCTCCAGAGTAGGATGTTGTGTTTGTGCTGCAGAATCTACTCACTACCTTTCAGCAGAATGTAAATCTTTTGCACCATTTCTACAACCAGCGAAGAAGCATTAATAATATACGCCAAAAAAATCAGCTCACCTCTACTTTGACCTCTGAACGTTGTCGTGGAAACGGCTCCTACACTTATATTGTCAACTACAGGCCTGTCAGCTTTTTCAGTCCTTTCCATTTAAGTGCAGTTTTTTTTTACTAGGTTTTTTTTTTTTGCATTCTATAGGAAATTATGTGTTAATTCAGCCTTAATTTTACCAACTAGAATTGTTGTGTTTTTGCACCAGTTGCAGAAATGAGACACATGTTGACCAAATTTTGCTGGACGATAAATTGTCCCAGAAATTATTGCGATAAACAATAATATTGCTGTTTTGATACCATTTTCAATGAATATAGTAAAAATGATAATAATAGTGGTGCAAGCACACCCTTTTAAAGATAAATAACCTTTTATTTCTTAAGAATATTTAAAATTGGTATTATATTGTGAAAAAAAGACATAGTACATATCCAAAATAAATAATCAACACAACTAAAAACAATTAATAAAAAGGACTGTCAGTCTCTGTTAACAAAAAAATGCACTTAAATAAAAACCACACACAATCAAAAGTAATGCATAAAATAGACTGTTGCAGTTAAGACAAAAACTCACAACAATACATCAAAGTTGACTCATTTTCCTGTGTTGATTTGGTGAATAAAAAACTTATTGAGCCCATTTTTAATTATCGTGCAATTAATTGATTTATTGATAATTGCGACAGGCCTAGACAAGTGTTAATCCATCAAATCAGCTGTTTGAATATAATCTCCTGTGGGCGGTACTTTGCACTTTCTATTTACAAGAGTCACAAACAACCGCACTTAGATAATGATAATTATACATTTAATTCATTTAGATAATAAAAACAACGAGCAAAAGTAACACCTAGTTTAGGTGTCAGCGTTTTAATTCAGGACAAAAAACAAAGCAGGGAACAGTTATTGCTCTATTTACTTTTGATTAGGACATGAGAAAGAAGTTGCAGAAAATCGGCTGATATACTTAGGAAATGTTAATAAGCAGCAGTTTGTTAAAAAGTCGTCCATAAAACAACTTGGAGGTAATAATGACGTGTTCCTCTTTTCTTGTGCGCGAATACTGGTTTGATTTTAATGATTTTGACTGTTCAACTGGAAAGTAATTAACCCCTGCTTCATCCCAGGTTTGTTATTAGAGGCTGTTTGAAATGTGTGTCAGTGTGTCTGATGACAAGATTCACGAGCCAGTCATTTTTAAAGCGATTAAAAACTGAGGACATCCAGTTCCACAACGGCGCTCAGAAACAATAAACCAGGAAATAACAACAGCGTCTGTCTGAGGTGTGGTTTTGTTTACCTTAACACACCTAAATATCAGATGTGCATCGTTCGTGGGCGAGGCAGCGCTCTCAGAGCTGGTGAACCTGTTTGATGCCCGTCAGGTGACAACACGTTCAAAACAAAGATGCTGGTTCCTCAACGGCTGCGTTTGTGTTTCAGTGGAGATTGCCACTCTCACCCGCCAGAACGGAAAAACCTGCATCAAGGTGCTGAAGCTGAAGGAGGTGGAGGAGCTGATCAAGAAGCACGAAGCCGAGGAGGCCAAAGCTGAGAAAGACAAGAAAGAGAAGGAGCAGAAAGAGAAGGACAAGTAGAGACGCTGGTTTTGAGTGTGAATGTGAGTTTGTGAATGAGAAAGTAAAAAGTGAGTTTCAGGTGTGTTTGTATTTGTTCTGTTTCTACCAATAAATTCAGATAAAGATAATTGAGTTTGCTCTTCCTTTGATATAGTTCACATCTTTTAAAGAGGTGAATCAAACAACACAGACAAAGATCCAACTATTCAGCCAAACTGGCGCCGTACAACATGTAGTTTTTTTACAATAACTTGTCGAGTATGGCCAGCGATTTTAACATTTAAAAACTAGACTGGATTTATGATAAAGATATCTGTAATTCAATTTCGTCTGGTCAAGAAGAACATTTGAAATATCCTCAAATACATTCTGCTTATCCACAAGTGTCATTTCAGGTATCTACAATGTTATTTTGGATATTCGATATACATCACTTTTTGTCATTCAGGTGTATGGAGTTTTTCATTCAAGATATCTACTACATCATTTTGAATATCCCAAAATGTGAATTACAGATATCTGCAAATGAACTGTAGATATCTGTAATTCCAATGCATGATATCTCTAAATATATTTTGACTTGGCAGAACTAGAATTACTGATATCTTTAATTCACCTCAATTCAAGATATCTATAATTACTTTTTCAGATATGCAAAATTACATTTTGACGAAGCAAACGACTTGTCGACTTGGCAAGTCAGAACGTATTTAACCTTGTGGTGCATAGTTGTCACTACAGTGGACACCTATTTAAAACTTATTTACTCCTAAATTCAATGGTTCATGTGGAAATTCACATTAGCCTGTGTCAGGATATTTTTATTTTTATTTTGGCCTGAAAATTTTTTTCAATTTTCTTTTCCAAACATATGTATATTTAAACATGTTATAGACAAAAATTTGAGGATGAAAAAGCTTATAAACTATAGATTTATCAGTGTAAAAATGGATGAAAGATAGTCAAAATGTTTCACAACATTAAAAAAAAGATAATTCATAAAATTACCAAAAGAAAAAGAAAACAAAAAGTCATATTTACATTAAGTTCACACTGTTTCATGTTGAATGCTCAGTTACAAATATTTGAATAAAAAAATTGGAAAACTTTTTTTCATGCTTTAAGACAAATAAAAACACTCAAGGGAAAAATCCTGACACCGACTTTCATAATTCATGCATCAGAGGGTCAAAGATACCATGAATTGGAATTACAGATATCTAAAGTTCATTTGCAGATATCCGTAATTCATGTTTTGGATACCCTTAATGGCGTAGTAAATATCTTGAATTAGAAACCTCACACACATGAATTCCAAAAAGTGCTGATTTTGAATATCCAAAGTGATATTGTAGGTAAAAAAATAATTACAGAAATATGGTGTTGATATCTACAGTTTTAATTTCAGATATTCAAACTTAGTTTTTAAATGTTAAAATCGTTCGCCGTACTCAGAGAGGTAGAGTGAGACTTCACATCATCAAAGTAATTTTCTGTTTCATGGTTTCACAGCTCTCTCTCTCTCTGACTCTGCCTCTTTCACTCCTGTGCATTAACAGCTGAAATCAATATTAGAGGGATTAAAGCCTAATGTGTGTCCTCGATCTGCTCCAGCACCGAGCAGATGGTCCTGATGTATTCTGTATGAGTTGCGTATAAGCTCTTCACATTGTTATAAAACAGTAATAATCGAACATTATGCAACAACAAACATCTTTGTGTAAGTGGTGTTAAGGAAAATCTCCATAAGAAAGAACATTAGTTTGAAAGTTTAAACATAAAAGTCTGTTGATGAATTTTCAAAGCGATGTCAGAGCCTCTTGTGTAACACACTGAGAAATGATAATGATCAAAAACAGCATAAGTTTTTATCTCATTTCAGTGGGTATGTGGGTGTTTTCCTTTGAAGTTGAATAACTTAACTTCCTTTATATTGACTTTCAGTTCATTTTTTAACTTAAGTAAGGAGTCGTAGAAGAGGAGGAGGAGGAGGAGGAGTACAGTTTTGCTGATGTCTGCACTTTTTCAGATATTGTTGCAACAATAAACCAGTGAAGAGGGTAACAGAGGTTATTCGCGGTGATGAAACTACAGAAAATAAAGATCTACAGCCCCAAAGTGTCACTAAATTCAGAGTAACAAGCTTGTCCCTAAATATTCATTTTGTTTTTTTAGCAGGAAGTATGTATAAGAAAAAACTCTGAATGCTAAATATGAGCAATGTGATCAACACCAAAAAGCAGATAGAATGCTCTCTATGTATGTACTTGGTAACTGACTTAAGCCAAGAACTGTATAAACATGGACGCCACTACAGCCCCAAGAGTGAAGCCAAAAATTTTAAAGGAAACAGCTTAAAATCCACCTTCTCCTCACTCTTCTAAAAAGAACGTGTAGTGTGTGCAGGAGCTATACTCCCTCTGCTCCTGTGAACTTTGTCACTGGATCAGAACTCTTCGATGACATCTCCACGGCATCATTGTTTATCAGATCAGACGGCAGAGACAATGTTGAGTCTGGGTGAAGGTGAAGTCCATGGGCTTATAGATACACACACACGAAGACACATAACGCACACACACCCTCAACTCAATGCTGAAACTGAAAGGTAATTTTGCTGCTGTGCGATGAAATAGTGTCTTATAATCTTGTCACCAACTTGTTATCACACCATCTTAGTGATCCCCTGCAACACGCCCACTAAAAGCATGTGCAAATTTTTAGTTTGCACTCTTAGTTTAGTGCTTGTTATTTGGGATATTAGTAGTTTGGGCCCATAAATTTTGTGATAGCACCACCAAGTGGGCACCAAGGATTATATTTTTAGTGTCAAACTGTTTTTTTGTATATAAGGCAACTATTTTTGCGTTAGCTGTAACAATTTTGGTGTCTAGTCCTTGCCTTCGCCGTAAGTGTCCTGCTTAACTAGGGCAGTGATCCCTCACCAGAGGGTCACATTGCAGAGGCCGAGGGTACGTGAAAACATTTGAGAATTTATTCCAAAACTTGGAAGAAGCAAGCCAAGAAAATGGTTTGTGCATTACAACTAGTTTCCCAAGGAGACAACAACTTGTGACACTGAAACCCAAACAGCTGCTTACCTGCAGCCAGGTAAATAAGGAGAAATGGTTGAAATGTCCAGTTGCTTTAGATTCAGGAGGGAGTACAGAGGAGCTGCAGCGAAACATAAGAAAGAGAACAAACTTTTTTAAAGTTTAAACACCTGTTTAAACTGTTTCAAGAGGACTCAATCAACAGAGTTCCAGTTTTTTCATGTAAATGTTACAAGAGTTATTTATTACTAAGGCAGGTTGATAATTTTGATTTTGTGTTTATTTATTTATTCAGGCAAAATATTTATTTTTATGTTTATTTTGAGTGGAAAAAAAGCAAATTCTAGATAATCAAGAGTTCTTATGAAGTCGACAAAAAAATAATTTTAGTTAATTATCAGTTGTGTTGTATTCTACTTTTTAAGAATCGTCATCCAGCATCTGTGAGTGGGTTCTCAAGGTGTGACAAAAAGGCGAAAGGGGGCACACGAGGGAAAAAAAATGTTGGGAATCATTGAATTACCCAGAGTTGCAGTCCCGAAAACAGCCTCTAGGTGTGCCGGCCCATCTTTTTGCCCTGAGGCTACAAACGCAGGACTTCAACTGTGGGACCACAATTTCAAGATTTGAATAAACTGAAATGCAATTTTGCTGCTGTGCAACGAAATAAAGTATCTTGTAATCTTGTCACCAACTGGTTATGATGCAATCATAGTAGATCCCTGCAACACGCCCACTAATAGTACATGCAAATTTTTGGTTTGCACTCTCAATTCAGTGCTTGGTTTTTGGGATATTAGTAGATAAGGCCTATAAAGTTTACAATAACACCACCACGTGGGCACCAAGGATTATATTTTAAGTGTCAAACTGTGTTTCTTTGGTGTATAAAACAACTATTTTTGCGTTAACTGTGACAGTTTTGATGTCTATCCTTGCCTTAGTCGAAAGTGTCCAACTAGAGGTTCCCAGAGTTGCAGTCCCCTAAACAGCCTCTTGGCGTGTCGGCCCATATTTTTGCCCTGAGGCTGCAAATGCAGGACTTCAACTGTGGGACCACAATTTTTTGTTTGTAAAGGCACCTTCCATTGGATTTCATCTTTCAGGACTTTCATCTATCGTAGATTGTACCAACCTGAAGTTGAAAAGTGTTTGTTCAGGTGAAGGGAGGCTCGTACCTTAGCTTCACTCATCAATACTGTACTTTGGTCAGGAGGAGCCAATGGTAGTGACCAAAAATAGAGAATAGATATTGGTTGTGCTCAAAACATATATTTATTCCAATTTCATTCTGTCGTGACTCGTACTCACAGACAACAAAGAGTTCCTTCAGGTTTTTATCAAACACAGACACTCGGGCTCTGGAGTTTTGTGTCACATAATGAGATCTTTGTCAGAAGACATTTCACGGTGAATAATGTGAATCGTCCTGATCAAAAGCTTCAGACAGGGACTGGGTAGATCCCGTGGTAATTTAGTCAAAGGCTGTGTTTTAAACGCTAAGATGGATTTTAACTCTCAGCCTTCAAGGCGTCATGATGGGGATGCCCTAAAGTACCTCAGTATAAGACAAATCAGACGTCTGCGTTGACCTCAAGCTGAAATAAAAGGAGATAATTTGCTGAAAGACTTAATTTGGCGACATCTGACTCATGATGTTTGAAGAGGATTTAGTTTATTTTTCATCAAACCTTATAAGATGAGTAATTTTACAGCCCTTGAAACTTCATCTCTTGAGAAAGATCATGGAGAAAGATTTTGTAAAGAGCTGTGAGGAAAGAACTCTGGGGGGAAATTTGAGCTTAATTTAATCCTGTGGTGCATCGTGGTCACGACAGTGGACACCTATTTAAAAGTTATTTACTCCTAAATTCAATGGTTCATGTGGTGGAAGTTTTTCCAATTTTCCAGACGGATTGACCTTCGTTTCTTAAAGTAACGCCACTCAATGGCCACTCATTTTTCTTTATTTAGCTGATTGGTTCTTGCCATAATATGAATTTTAACAGTCGTCCACTAGGGCTGTTAGCTGTGTATTAACCTGACTCTGCACAACACAACCGATGGTCCCAACCTCATTAATAAAGCCAGAAATTCCACTAATTAACCCTGATAAGACACAGCTGTGAAGAGAAAACCATTTCAGGTGACGACCTCTTGAAGAAAACCAAAGGTATAAAAAGCAGTAATCAGAGTAAAGGGTGGTTATTTTGGAGAAACTAGGATATAAAACATGTTTTTAGTTATTTCAACTTTTTTTTTTGTTAAGTTCATAACTCCACATGTGTTCATTCAAAAGTTTTGATGCCTTTGGTGAGAATCTACAATGTAAATAGTCATGAAAATAAAGAAAAAACATTGCATGAGAAGGTGTGTCCAAACTTTTGGCCTGTACTATATATTTTTTAATAAGTTATAGACAAACATTTGAGGGTAAAAAAGCTTATAAAGTATAAATTATTCAGTGTTAAAATGGATGAAAGAGAGTTCAAACGTTTGGCAAGGCATTAAAAACATTACATTCTGTTCACACTGTTTTATGTTGAATGCTCTGTTACAAATATATGAAAAAAAATGGAAATATTTTTTCATGCCTTAACCCTCTGATGCATGAATTATAAAAGTCAGTGTTAGGATTTTTCCCTTGAGTGTTTTAATTTGTCTTAAGGCAAATATTTGTGACTGAGCATTCAACATGAAACAGCGTGAACTTAATATAAATACGACTTATTTTTTTGTTTGACTTCTTTTCCTTTTTTTTGGTAATTTCATGAATAATCTTTTTTTTTCATGCTTTGTGAAACATTTTAATTCTCTTTCATCCATTTTAACACTGAATAATTCATAGTTATTACACTGTTTTCCCCTTAAATGTTTGTCTATAACTTTATTTAAAAATATATATGTACATTTTTTTAAGGCCCTAAGAAGAATAAAAATATCCTGACACAGGCGAATATGAATTTCCACCACATGAACCATTGAATTTAGGATTAAATAAGTTTTAAATAGGTGTCCACTGTAGTGACCACTATGCACCACAGGGTTAAGACAAATAAAGACACTCAGAGGAAAAATCCTGACACTGACTTTCATAATTCATGCATCAGAGGGTTAATGAGGAGTGTTAACATTTGTGTCTAAGCTCATGTGCCAGGACAGAAAGCTCCAGAACAGCTACGTAACATGTGTCACGTACGACTCCTTCAGCTGCAGTTTTGTTGGGACATGATGAGATAAAAGCAGAATGAGTGAAAAGTAGGTTTCCACTGCAGCGCTGATCCCAGGCTCCAGCAGTGTAAGTCTCTTTAGAGCGGATTAGCCATTGACTGGCTGGTTTTAACTCTGCTCACCGGATACAGCAAACTGAGATGGCAGCACAGAGAGAGAAGTGGTTTCTGAGAAATGTCCCGCTGTTGGTGCAGATCATGTCGTAATCAGCCTCAATCTGAGGTGAGTTTACGTAACCCCTGGAGAAGATTAAGGCCAGGAGGAGACTATCTGCCTCTTGACTTTTGGTCAGGGAGATTAAGCGGTTCAGGTTTTAACGTTGTGTCATGACTTCTTCTTCTTCTCATGACAGTGGGAGGAGGCAGGAGACACTGAGCAGTAAAGATTTTTTCAAAGACACTGGAAGAAACACAGGATATTAAAACTGAAAGATGTTTGAAATAAACTGATGAGGTTGTGAAGTTTCTCTTTTTTGTCACTATTGGGAAACACCTTCTCTAAGCAGCTTAATACTGTTTGATACCTGACTGTTTCAGTTCCAGCTTCACCTGATGAAAGTTTAAAAGCACTGTGAGGACTTTTTCATTCATTTAGAAACAGACTCTGTCTTTATCCCAGCGACGTCAAAACTACGGCCCGGGGGCCAATTGTGGCCCGCCATCTATTTTCAAGCGGCCCCCAGCTCTCATCTTATCATGTCTTAGTTTAGTCACTTAAATTAATCATGTTCTAACTGTTTACATTTACAGTTTCTATCAAGTGCTTGAAGTAAATCTGGATACATTTGGTAACGTTTCACAAAGATTTGGACTGTGCATAGGCAACTTTATAAAGCTAAAGCTCTGTACAATCTATAAAAACTCAACAACTTTTACAGCTGACACTTAATTGCATTTGGCATGATGCAAAATGTGTTTCATGAAGTGTTTAGAATCTAAAAAAAAAACATGAGAGGACCAAAAACTGAATTACAAATATGAAATGGTCAAAGAAAAGACAAAAGTTGAAGCATAAACTGGTTCAGAATGCAGGATCAGAGATATTTGGGGTTTAAAATGTTTTTATAATTGGCGTATAAACAAACGTGATAAAGTCCAGATCCTGTTTCTGCCATAAAATTATTACATATTTCTTCCAGGTTTGGTTTTATCTCAAAGGTCTGCAATAACAGCACAAGCATGTTTGACGAAAACATTTTTTTTTTCTTTTTTTTTTGTCTGTTTGTTTTTTTCAGAAACCACAGAGCGCTCATTTGTAACTTTCACTGTCAGTAAACATGTCCATAAGAGCTGCCGGCCCTTGGTCATTTTCACAGTTTCCGATGCGGCCCTTTGGGGAAAAAGTTTGGACACCCCTGCTTTAACCTGAGTCTGACATGGACGAGTGTCGATGTGTTGCCTGCAAAGTCATTTCCAAACTGATCACATCAGTTTTGCTCTACTGTTTTCTGCTTTTTCTTAAATTTGTGTTACATTAGAGATGATAAATGTGGCTATTTGTCACAAAAACTGAAATCTAAGCAAGTGCTTGTGTCAAATTTTTAGTTAAAGATGTCTAATTTCACTTGATATGAGCCACATTCAACTGAGAAGTCCAGAAAAATGCCTGATTTAAAGACATAAAAAACTTTCTGTTTGGCTCATAGTCAGATTTTTTGACTTCTTACAAGCAATTTAGACATAATTTTTGTCTTTTAATCACTTGGAATGAGACATTTTTACGGACTTGTTTGGTGAATGTGGTTCATATTCAGTCAAAACAGATGTTTTTTAATAAAATTAAGACTCAAAGACTTGCTTGCATTTCAGTTTTTCAAGTGAAGAAATTACAGTAAAGAAATAAAGGGAGGAAATTTCAGAGGAGATTAAATGTGCGTCAGATTTTGGAGAAACGTTGAAAATGCTGGTAATATAATGCTGCCCAACTGACCAATCAGAGGGCTCGCATGTTGTTTTATCAATCAAGTAACTTTTACTAATGCAGCACCTTTCATTCAAATAAAATCATTCAAGGTGCTTCAGAGAAATTGAAATAAAAATTCATTCTAACATGCAAAAAGAAGACAAAAAAAAAATACAGGAAGGGCAAAAATGTTTGTAAAAGAAAGATTTCACAGCAGAGACTAATGCACTCCTCAAAAATATAATTATTCAGGCAGTTTAAAAGTCAGATAATTACAATAAGTTAAGATACAGTAATAAAATTTCAAATAAATGAATGAATAAAAAGGGTTGGAATGAGAAATGAAGATAAATATTTTAATAAAGTACTAAAACAACTGAGTTGCTAAGATAATATATACATAAATAAAAGAAATGAGACGGTAAAAATTGAATTAAATCAAACCAATAAAGTTTAAATAAGATATAAAATCATGAAAACTCTTTATGAAACTGGACCAAACAGGTGAGTCTTGTGTTTACATTTCAAATTGTCAGTGTTTGTTTTAGTTGTGGTTTACTGTTTGTGACAGTCTTATAAATCCAAACCCACCATCTGTCTCCTTATTTCTCTCATTCAACATAATTACTCCAATTAAATCAATAAATTTATCAATCTTTGTCGATTTACGTCCTGTTGGGTTTGTACTTTCAGCTTTATGTGATGGAAAACAGAGACAAACCTATGATCTGATTTCACAGAGTTGAGCTGTTTCATAGGATAAAGTCTGAATTTGATGCAGAAGTTTTAACCAATAAGCTTCGTACTTTAGTTTCCTCATGACCTCAATCCTAAAAATGGATGATCAGCCACAGGATTTGTTTTGACACGTGCCTCTGTTTGGGTTGGTGTCTGATAAAAACGCTGAGTCACTATTTGCTCATGATTAGACTTCTGCTGATAAAGTTTGAAATGGGTCAGCAGAAACCAAACAAGAGGAGTTTTTTTTATCATTTTAAACATGTTTTTGGTGTATTGATTTATTCTCACTGCTGATACTGGAGCAGGATTATCAAGAAGATATTTATTTTCTGCAAACGTGTTTTAGACGGAGAAACTCTGATAGAGAAATGACGATTAACACGTTCATGTTGGTAACACTTAAACTTTGGGCTTGTTTACAATTTCCTTGATTCTATTACGTTTGCAAAATGTCAAGATATCCTTCACAATTTGATTAATTAGTACATGTGCCATCCTGACCTCTCCTGACACACTCTTCTCATTAATATTCATATGCATGTTTCAAGCAATATTGTGTGCAGAAATAAATAAATATGAATCTGGTCACCTCTACACTGCTCTGGTACAGTTAGATTTTGCAGAAAGTCGTCTCAAAGAAAAGAGCCACATCTCAATACAGCAGCAAAATAATCACCACATGAAAACCCTGTACTGTGCCTTTAAGAGTCAGGAGTTAAAGAAGGAGCCTGTTGTGTCTTACTTGATATTCTGCTGTTTATTGTGGGTTTTTTATTTCCACTAAGATCTACTGTTTTCACTCCTCAGGTCCAGATCTGTAACCGTGACATTTCTCCTTTTCTTCAGGACACAACAAAAGTTTAAAAACAAGCTGCTGCTGCTGCGTAAGAGAAGCAGATATAGCCCAGCTTAGTCCATCCTGTCCTGACACCAAAAATAGATCTCTTCATCAACTGACTCTGGAGGTTTCAGTTCCTGGCGTGCGGCCGAGGTGAGTTGTAATGTGCTGTGAGCTGAGCTGTTCGGAGATTAACGCCTGAGTCAGCAATCAGCACAAACACAACTTCCTGCAGCGACTGTCCCTCACAAAACTGTTACCACTTTCGTTTCCTCCTCATCATCACAGCTTCACTTCGACTTTCTCTGTTTGCTTTTTAATCCTTTTTATTATCAAATTAATCAATTCAAGACCACAAGTTTGATTTCTGGGTTTAGGACCTTTGCCCTGCCCCTGTTCTGTCTACTGTCACTAAAACTTGTTGAACCAAGCCTGAAGCGAAGAAAACATGTGACAGAGACACACATGTATCCCCTCAACCCAAACCCACGAAGAGGGGGAGAAGAAACAAACAGAAAGCACAAGTTTAGATAACAAGTTTTATTATCCCCCCCCCCCCAGACAAAAATTTCCAAAGTATACAAGTGTGGATTGTCATTGAATGTTCGCTATAACTATCGTCACTGAGAACAAAAAATAGATCCCTAAACTNAATGTAACACATCAGGCGTTCACCATCATTTATATTATGAAGCGGAGCTTTTTGCTTGTCTGTTTACTAAATCTAACCCTTAAGTTCCTCTTCTTTCTCCAGCACCGCATGTTTTACAGCACGCAAAGACAAACCAAAGTCTCTTTTCTTACAAAAGGTTGAAGCTGTCAGAGGAGAGATATGCTGATTTTTCTTTTTTCAGTAAAACACCACCCCTTCCTTTTTGTGTGTTGTTGATCAGAGCACGAAGAAATGATAAAGCAAAGCGAGGAATCACCGAGGAAAACAAAACGATGCATGTGGTGGCTGAGTTGGAGCTGATCCTCTGGGAAGGGGGAGAAGAAGAAGAAGAAGTAGGGAGGTGGGGGTGGAAATCCTACCGCTTTGAAGCACCTCCTAAATCACAAGTCTATTTAAAATATGTATATATGTATAAAAAAAAAACAAAAAAAACAGACACCTCCCAGTCAGTGATGGAGGTTTCTGAGAGGAGAGGTGAAGGTTGAATGGGAGAGAAGGGAGGGTGAGGGTGAGGGGGGGGCGAGGGAGGTGTCAGGGGACTGTGTGGCAGTCACTCCTCGTCTGAGCTGCTGCTGTCCAGAGAGTAAACCATGAAGGCCAGATCGGGCCGGGCGGGTACCATGGGGTTTCCCGGCTTCACCATCTCAAAGCCCATGTAGTGGAAGGTCTTGATGATGGACACTGAGGAGGAGACGAGAAAAAAAAAACATCTTAAATGAGACTTAAATTCAGTTGTGTTCAGGCTTCTTTCCTCACTTTTGGAGAAGATAACTGTCATTCCCAGTCTTAAAGCTCATACACATGTTCAGTCAACGGGAGCTTAAAAATAAAGCCCGACCCCAGGGCGACTTTTCTGGTTAAATCCAGCTCAACACGAGGAAAAATCCTCACTATTGACTGAGCACACAGTTCAAGATGTTCATACTTTCAAAACAACACAAAAAAAAAAGGCTGTGAGGAAACTACCGCTGCCTGTAAAATGTATTTTTTGCTGCTTTAAAAATAAGAACTCACATCGATCCTCTCTGCTTTTATGGAACCACAGGAACACGTAGTTAACTTTGAGCTTCTCCTCTGCGAACTCCAGCAGAGCCGTTAGCCTGAGGAGGACGAGAGCAGAGAGAGAGAGAGAGAGTGAGTGAGAGCCAGTGATAAGAGAGCGGGGCGATGACGCACTAAGTTTTTTATTTTTTTCTCTTTACATAAGAGCTGCAACTTTACATAATAATGCAGTGGCAGCTGCAGCAGTGGCTGCTCTGATGAGAGTGTGGGCTCTGTGCCCGCAGCCGGCAAGGTTACTGTGGCCTTACAAAGGTTATAAAGATAACGCAGGAAATTAAAGCAGAAATTTATCATCATTTAGCCTTAAAGAACATTAAAAAAGCCTCTGATGATATATTTGGACCCAAATGGTGGGAAAACTTCTGCTTCTGTCTCATCTCTGATCCTGATGTTTGAAGTTCGCATGTTTCAGGATAAATTCACACTGCAAAAAATTGAGTCTAAATATAAGATAAAAATACTAAATTTGATGGAAAAATATCTTAAAAGTAGTGAAATTATCTGTTCATGCAGCAAGATGATTTCACTTGACTAGAAATCTTGAAATAAGACTGATAAATCTAAAAACAAGATGGCCTTGATAAGTATTCTCAGATCTTCAAACAAGAAGAAAATGCTCATTTTTAGATTAAAATACTTGAAAACAAACTTCCTGAAGAAGAATTTTAAGTGAGATATACTGAATATGAGCCATAGAATCTAATTTCATGCTTCTTATATTCTTAATTTTAGCAAATGGGATGAAAAATTTCACTTTTTTAAGTCAAAACTACTTAGAATTAAAGAAGCGTGATTAAGATAATTCTTGATTTTTGAGCATGGGTTTGTAAAACTCTTGTCTGTTTGTTAAATAAACTGTCTGAAAAAGATGATTTTTTTGTGTTATTCTTAAATCAAGCAACTTGAGGTCGAGCTAAATCTGGAAACAAGTTTTAATATTATGAAACTACATGTGCGAAAACCAAAGTAACTTTTTTTAACAGTTATCCACTCATTTTAGGATTCTCAGACTAATTAAGGCAAAATTGAAACGTTCATGCTTTTTTTTTAGATCTTACATAGTTATAATGCTAAAAATAAGTTAAAAAACGTTAAAACAAGATATTTTATTAAGCATGTCTTAAAGTAAGATTCTAAATCTTGGCAAGTGTAAGATTATTTGCAGTGCAGTGACACAAGTCTCTTGTTTTTGCAGTCAAAGTTTCTCTCACCCTTCCTTGCTCCCCTCCACGAGCGACCCAGCGGGGATCTCCAGAAACAAGCTGTCTCCTGATAGAACCGTATCCCAGAAGGCCGAGCGGCGCTCACTTAGCTGGTAATGGAAGCAAAGAAGAGAGGGGTTCCCACTCCCTGGAGCGCCCTGCGTCACTGTTAACTTTTCATCCTGATTCGGAAAAAAATAGGAAACACAGATACAACGAATCGATTAATGGAGCACAAAATATTAAGATAAAGTCAATTAAAGAGTTGTTGCTGAAATTTTATTGACTGCTCAGGCGTGAAAGGTCAGCACTACGTCAAATGTCAACGTAATGAGCTGCTCTTTTATTCTAAATTTCAGTGATGTTTTGTGAGAAACGCTTTACAGAACTTTACTGCTCTGATTTACAAAACTTCAAACTAAAACCTGGGATGATGAACAGTAAGTTTTCGGAGAATCTTGAGGAGTGTGAGGATCATTTCAGCAGCATATTTGACATTTGCTCTGACCTCCAGCTTCATTAACTCGCTGTGATATCAACATATCATTTTTATGTAACAGTTTAGCACGAGTTCACTGTCAACAGCATCTTTGTTTATGGCTTCATTCTGCTCCCTGCAGTGTTTCACGCATTCACAGTGATCGATGAGACACTAAATGACGGCATTTACGGGATCTAGTTACGGCATTTACGGGATCTAGTTTGAAAAATAAAATTAAGTTGTTCTGTTTTAAGATGTGTGTGTTTGTTTGTAAGAGGCCGAGGTCGAAGCTGCTGGAGCAGTGAGGTTACACAGAGCTTTGTCTTGTTGCCTGAGGACAGATGAGGACGTCAATATGACAGTTGTGACTGATCTGTCTGATCCTAAATCTCTAAATCTCCCGAGGGACAGTCAGTCACATGTTCGGGGTACAAGTTGACAGACGCGCACATGCTCACAGATGCACATACATGACTTATCATGGAGACATTTACCAATAAAAATAGTTTGTTCTCTGTTATTGTGCCTTTTTATTCTCTGTCAGGTGTTTTTTAAGAGCTGAGCGACTAAACTAGCTCAGTGTTTTACTATGTAGAGAAGAATTGGAACAAATGAATGAGTTAAATCAGCTGTTGGTGCAGAAAATGAGTGCTCGAGCAGATTAAAGGGGCTTTAAAAATGAGGGTATGAGTCACTGTGGAGGGAAACCACTTAACACAATTGTTAGCTAAAGCGTTTCTGTGAATTTGAACAACACGTGCAGGTTTTTGTTGTACCGTCATTAATCTGGGAAACTGTTAAAGTGGTGTCTCTGCTCAAATCAAAGCTCACCCAACCTTAAATGATTTGCTCAAAGCATCTCAATCTGGATTTTGTTCCAATCAAAACACTGACACAGCCTTTCTCCTTCCTCCTTGACCTCGCTGAAACTTCTGAAATCCTACATCCATCACACCGTCCTTCAAACTCATAATGTAACTGGTGAAATTTCATCCTCATCTCCGCTTCTGTTACACGGCGTCCCTCAGGGTTCAGTGCTTGGTCCTCTACTATTCTTTTTACCCCTGGATGATATGTGCAAACTCTGTTTTTACTGTCTCTGATATGTTGATGACATCCAAATTTAAGTCTCCATTTCTTTAATTCTCACACTCATATACTGAAATACAAATCTGGTTACAAAGCAACTTCCTTCGGCTCACTGGTGACAAATCAGACATTGTTTATGTATCAATATAAGATACATTTTTTGCAGTAGATAATTTATACTCTACACCAGTGTTACTCAACCCTGCTCAACCAAAGAGCCACATTGTTGATCACTACCTTTTGGGTGAAAAGGGGTGAACATAGGGAGAAAACCCGGAAAATAAGAAAGAAAGTTGCAGAAATGGTCCAAAAGCGGCAAAAAAAAGACTGAAAAGTGATTAAAATGGGCAAAAAGCGGTCATGAGGAGCAAAAATGGGATTGGTATTGGGGTTTTCATTATCTTCAAGCCAAAGTCATCAGCATTTCAAGAAACAAAGGATGGAAATAATTCACTTTATGTATAATGAGTCTGAATAATATCTGGGTTTCAGTTTCTAAAATGAGCAACTAACTTTAATGAACTTTTTGATGACTTATAAATTTTGAGGTATACCTGTAAATGCAAACAGTTTTTTGTGTGGATTTTAACTAAAATATCCTTCATTTCTTTCTCATGTATGTGTTTTTCTTATTGAAAAGAATAAAAAATATTATCCCCTTTAAGTGATATCAAATTTGCCATATGGATCAAAATATCTCTTTGTTTTTAAAAGTTATTTATTCCCAGTTGTTAAAATTTATTCCCAGTCCCAAAATACATGATTTTTGTTTGTGCTGTGTGTTCGTTTAAGATGGGGAACCTGGTGAAATAATAGCTTAATAAACCCTGATTGCAATAAAGGGAAAAGTGGTCACTACAGTGGACACCTATTTAAAAGTTATTTATTCCTAAATTAAGTGGTTCATGTGGTGGAAATTCATATTAGCCTGTGTCAGGATATTTTTATTCTTCTTAAGGCCTAAATGTTTTCAATTCTTTCTCCAAATATATATATATATATATATATATATATATATATATATATATATATATAAATATATATATATATATATATATATATATATATATATATATATATATATATATATATATATGTATTTTTTTTAAGTTATAGACAAACATTTGAGGATAAAACAGCGTAATAACTATAAATTATTCGGTGTTAAAATGGATGAAAGAGAGTTAAAACGTTTCGCAAAGCATTCAAAAAAGANAAATGTTCTCAAAAAAAGTTGGAAAACAGTTCATTTTGTGTTCATTCTGTGTTTCTGTGAGATGTTGGGGACGTTCACCTTGTGTAGTAGCACGCCGAGAGAGTGATCCCTGACCGTCCCTCGCCCACCCGGGATCTTCAGTAGTGGGTGAGGGGCATCAGGAGCACCACAGAGGCCCTGGAGACTGAGGGATGGAGCAGGTCAGCCGAGATCCAGCTAACCACGAACTGGGGAAAAAGAAAGATGGAGAGCGGTTAGTCCACTTCATCAAAAGCATGAAAATACTTCAAAGTTGTATCACAGGAAATCAAAACATTACTCATGCAGCAGGAAGATTCATTTCCAATCAGATAAAGAAAGGAAGTAAGGGAGTGAAGAGGTTTAGTGGACTACATTTTCTGAACTGCCCACTTCAGCGCTTGTTATGCCTCGCTGTTTTGACACTGTTGGTGTTGGCTGCCTCACTGGCCGTTAAAAAGCCGATCTATTGTTTAAAGAGTCGCTCACTTAACCGTGCCAGGTTCATTTTCTTCCTTAGCAACTCCAATAAAACTGCAGATTCAGGAAATTATTGGTGGAGTAGGCCAAGAACATTTGTTGCACGTGTATTTAAAACCTTAATTGGGTTTAGAAGTCATAAAATCTGCTGTGTTTTTCACAATGTTGCACAATTAATTTTATTGTATTGCACATTACAGGAATGCAAAGACAACAGGAAGTAGAATAATGCACAGCAGGACTTTGCACTCGTAAAATAGAGGCGCAAATACACAAGAAGCAGCCCGAGGGAAGCATGACTCACAGGGAGAAGGGAGACAAAAACACGTGTTGCTTCACATCTGCAGCCCCTTTTTAAATCTGTTTTGTAGTTTTCCCGTACACATGATAAGAATTCACACCAACTGTGATTCACTCGTGAGCTGCATCAATCCAGTTTGGTTGAGTATTTGTTGGCTAATTATAGGTTTTCTTCAGTTTCATTGATACAAGTCTCAACAAACGAGTCATCAAGTGTAAACAAAGCCAGAGAGTGAGCGATGTGATGTGGATAAACTCTGAGAACGAGCAAATTAAGTTCCAGCAAAGGCCTTCTTGTTTATAACGAGAGTCCCACAACAGCATTCAGAGAGCTCCTGGTAGTTTGTGCGTGAGGTGGAAGGCATGCATCTTAAACAAGCACATGATCTGTAAACACCTCTGCAAATAGCTCAGGGAGGCTTTCGGGAACACACATCTTCAGCGTTTTGAGTTACAGTCGTGAATTTGAAAGCAGACATGATGGCAGTCGGCCCACAATCCCAGACGGGCCGGGACACGTGGGTTAGAGTTTCTCATATTTTGGCCTTTTAGATGATTACACATCTTCAACGGCCTCGAAAACTCTTCCAAACACCTCATAGTCTGAAACTGAACCAACAGGACGGACTGGTTTGTTTTTGATCAATACAGTGCAGGAGTCGTGCAGCAGAGTTTCCCTGCAGAGCGAACTGGTCGCCTGGGCTACCTGAGCTGCATAGCTACGAGCCAGGAGGGTGAGCAATGGAAAACAAAGCTCATTATGCACATTCATGTCGGAGCAGCACCTGCATACACTGTTTCCTCACTACACCTCAAAGGAAGAAAAGAAACTTCTTTCTCATTTGTTGTGAAGTGAAGTGACCTGAATCTGGAGCTTATGTGACTTTTATTTATGCAAGAACAGAAGAAAGCTCTGGTGTTCAAGTGTTGTAACTTCAAACATCTGACACCTTCCCAAGTAGGACAAGTTGCTGCTTTTAATTTTTTGTTATGGTAACAGTTTGGGGTTTGGCCGACGGCTGCGAGCGTTGCATAATTATACATCAAACCAACAGCTGATTAATCAATGCAATGAAATGAAGATTAACCGGTAACAAAAGGGCGTACAAGTGAGGAAGAAGGAAAGCAAAAGTCACATTGATTATATAAGAGATGACCAGGTTTTACGAAAACTTTTAAAGGTGTGTGATTAAATTTACAGCATTGCATTCGTCAAATTTAAGACTTTTTAAGACCTTTTTAATGCCACTTTGAATTAAATTTGAGACCAAAAACACATAAATATAGTCGTTGGTTTGGGGATCCTGCTGCATTACATCCAAATCATAGCGTCTGTCACTTAATGAGACTTATTCAAGTTTACTTTTGACAGTTTATTGAACATAAAGTTGCTCATTGGTTAATATCTGTATGTAAAAGTGCAAACAGTGACCCACAGTTATAGACTTATTCGCTAGGATGCAGATAAAGTACATTAGCAGCTTGTGAGACCGTTTTCACGCTACATCTCCTTCTTGAAAAGTCCCACAAAATAAATAAATAAAATCAATAAAGCAATAACAAATCCTGCCCTGACAAATTTAAGACCTTTAAGTAATTTATTCAAGATCAGAATATAACATTTTAATGAATTTAAGACTTTTTAAGGATGTGAAGGAACCCTGGTCTAGTCACAGTACAAAAAGAATCAACACCCAAGAGATAAAACTTCAAATATGTGTCACCTAAAAGGTTCTTAAAGGAGTAAAGTTTGGAAGGAGGTGGATGTTGCAGTAACAGGAGCCAAGAATGTC
Organism: Thalassoma bifasciatum; assembly: GCA_008086565.1. Classification (NCBI taxonomy): domain Eukaryota; kingdom Metazoa; phylum Chordata; class Actinopteri; order Labriformes; family Labridae; genus Thalassoma; species Thalassoma bifasciatum. The sequence goes on along the minus strand of RPOG01002316.1, from coordinate 36,723 downwards.
TCTGGATTCACGTCCCATAAACACAGAGTGAGACAGTATCGGGGACAACAGGTAGGACGCAGATGCAGGAAGAGATAAACGCGCTCGCCAAGATGTCAAGACCTGCTTCTCTTTTTCCATCTTCCCTTTCAGACGCGGACACAAGAGCCTGTCCTTGACCAAATGCCAGCTTGTTTTGAAAGGCAACACTTTGGTCCTCTGACATTTCAGCCGCACTCCAAGCAGCTTCCCCCTCCCCCTCCCCCCTGTCATCCCATGATGCCACATTAACTGGAGAGCCGCAGCCTTTGGACCCCGATAGGTCATGAAGCCGCACTAAAAACAGAATATAGGTGAGGTTTTTAAAAAGGTCACCCTGATGGCTGAGACAGACTACGTCTGCATGAAGGCAGAGCACACTGACATGTCTGGGCTAAATTTATATGCTGCTGAGGATTCAATCAACTGTGTTTTGCAACACGGCTCAAAGATGCCAAGTGCGTCATTGTCTCATCCTGCGAGGAGGGGTGAGCATGAGAAAGTGTGTGTTTTTTTTTTTTTTAATTCCTGAGGATGAACGCTTCCACTTCCAGTTTGCCCTTCCTTGGCTTGGAGTTGTTTTGAGAACTGATTCAGGTGGATTGTTTCGTGGGGATGATCGGCTGGAGTTGGCCCTCGCTGCGAGAGCGGCGTTTGGTCCACGGCCAAGAAACACACGACTCATCCAAAACAGGAAGTGCTGTGGTAGGCTCTCCAAGAAGACTGAAACATAAACCTACTTCCAACACTATAATTACCAGCTTAGCAATGGAAAACAGACTCATTTGAGCTGAGGTTGTAAACAGAAATAAGCTTATCAGACCCTCTGAGGAAGAGTTGTGAAACCCTTAAAGTTGTGGATGTAAACATCACGTCGCTGTACGCAGGAAGTAAACAGGAGAGTCCTCAGACCTCCTCTGACCTCTGGAGGTTTGGCAGAGCAGCGGGTCGGAAAAGATGCGGAGACAGAAACAGGAAAGGCACGCGTGCTCCGAAACATCAGCGGGGTTTGACGTACCCTGAGGCCAAACTGTGAATGAACTCCACCAAACAGAAAACAACAAAAAGGATGAAACCAAACCGACGAATAGTACAGGACGCTTGAGCAAATAGCGTGACACACTTTCCTGAGCGTCTGTCTGCAGCGTCAATATTGACTCAGAAGAGTTCATGAAAATAAAACCTGACTGCTCCATCAACAGCAAAGTGAACACAACAAGTTATAGTCTTCAAAAATAATCCAGTGATGTTTGAGATTACTGCAAATCAGTGTTGACTAGTCCATGTTCTCCATTTTCATTGAGACTCAGAAATACTCACAGAAAAAAATCCCCACAACACAACATCTAAGTTTTACTGCAAAGCACACGAGCATTTTTCGAAAGGGTGTGGAAATTTCTTCAGCTCTGTAGATACCATCAGCGCAGGTCATTATCCAAAGTATTTATCAGTACAAGTCAAGACTTTTCACCGTCGGCAACAGATGAGAAGTTACTGATCATAAACTGTTGCACAAATCATCCTGAAGATTTGACTTTAATGTGCAAACTAAACTTGAAGTGATGGACACTGCGGGTGTGATTCAGTCTGACAACCCGACTCATCTACAAGCAAGAAAACAGTCGACGCAGAAAGTTTATGAACCGCAGCCAAACAGGGTCACAGTATCTACAGGTAAACAGTTTGGAAATTGGTTTCCTGGGTGTGGCTAACACCAGCAGAGCTAACACCACCGAGGTTCACGTCTGTGCTGTTACGATCAGTTATATACAGAAACAAGCCACTTTTACTAGATCAACTAACTGTCACCTGTGCTTGTTTACATCTGGGTAGTATTTGTTCTATACTGGATAATATACATCCATATATTAACGAGTTTTGATTAACCCTCTGATGCATGAATTATGAAAGTCAGTGTCAGGATTTTTCCCTTGAGTGATTTTATTTGAATTAAGGCATGAAAAAAAGTTTTCCAATTTTTTTTCAAATATTTGTAACTGAGCATTCAACATAAAACAGTGTGAACTCAATGTAAATATGACTTTTTTCTTTGTTTGACTTCTTTTTTTTTCTTTTTTCTTTGGTAATCTCATGAATAATCTTTTTTTAATGTTTTGCAAAACGTTTAAACTCTCTTTCATCCATTTAAACACTGATAAATTTATGGTTTACAAGCTTTATCACCTGCAAATGTTTGTCTATCACATATTCAAAAATATACACGTTTAGAAAAAAAATTGAAAACATTTTTACAGGCCCTAAGAAGAATAAAAATATCCTGACACAGGCTAATATGAATTTCCACCACATGAACCATAGAATTTAGGAGTAAATAACTTTTATATATGTGTCCACTGTAGTGACCACTATGCACCACAGGGTTAAATACATTTTAGCTTTTGCTGGTGTTTCCATTTCCACTGGAATTGCACACAACATGAGTAAAGTCTCGTCCCGTGAGTCCCAGTAACTATGGATATTACAATCATTTTAGAAGCTAGAACTGTCATTTTGATTTTTGCCATTTAAATGAAGGCAGAGGCCATTTAAATATGAACGCCAGAATCCGAAAAAGGTATTTCCGTTGCACTTTTGTGATGAACTTCAATATCAAAACTTCTGAAAAACACCTCTTGAGAGCGTAAAAATGTATCAAAATTGAAGAGGTCTTTTGAAATTTTGGAGTTTCCATTATCATTTGTCTCTTGTGATATTTAGGTTTTGTGCAATTCTTGGTGTAATAGAATCACAGCTGCTGACTCCACTAGATATCACACATGCATAATCTCATGGAGTTGTAAGAAAGACTGACAAACATTGGCCACCGTCTCAGTTTTATCCTCTGAGAATCAACAAATGTCTGAGCATGAAAAACAAAATTCTACCTGGACCTGCAGAAGATTATCCATGAAATGATCCCAAAAACATTAAACATCCAGATGAATGATAGACTAAACCTGGCTGTGGTTTGTCAAATTTACCCCTTAGATTTCTTTAATCATCTCTGGTTTTGGCAGTTTTGGTCAGCTGGTGGTGACAGTAAACAGCTCCACGACATCAAAATGACGGATGAGTCCAACCAGAACACCGACAACAGTCATCCTCTGTCTTATAAACACTGGATCCCAGCCTCCGTGTCTGTCGCCTGTTTTGAAAACATCAGCTATGACAGGAAATGAGATCAAACCCCTCATCAAACGGCAGAGAGGCAGAAAGGGTGTGTCTGGCACTGAGATATCTGCGGTGGTGTTGTAGCTTTGGGTGGTTCACCACATTTGATTGTCTGCCACACTGTGCTCCGGCTGATGGCACCAGCAGATGCCAATGTGAGCGCTTAAAAACTCAGAGGGACTGAAAACAAAAACACATTTGTGTTTCATTACAGAGTGAGGAAACTGAGGAGGGAGAATCAAGACTCATGTGCTGGGATAAACAGAGCCATGTGACAGGAAGTAAAGAGGTCGAGATGAGCTCTTGATGATGCATATTTTTACCTAATTTTTCACTTTTGATAGTCATGAAACACATTTGATTACATCATTGCTAAACTTGTACTAGAGTGACCCTTTTTTTTCTACATCTATGCAACAAAAAAATCTGCCATCAGGCTATTTCTAACCAAATTATCTCCACCTTTCTTACTTTATAAATGGTTTGATGTACAAAAATGTTCCTAAAACAAGATTTTAAACCTTGCATTTATATGTGATGAGACCCTAAACTCTTCCATAAGTTGATGAAAAATAGTTTTTATGCCATTTTCCTTATTTCTATCAAGACAAATTATGTGCAATATTGTTTTTTTTTGTTACATTTTGGTCCACACAAGAACAATTTAATGTTTTAAAAAAGAATGCCTTTGCACTATGCAACAGGTTTGAATCATTTTCACGATTAAAAATCAATATATTAGCCAGAAAAGAAGACATACAGGCCATTTTTGGCCAACTTATGGAAGCTTGGAGTGATAATACAAGTATGAAGTTTTCTTAAAAAGTATAGAAGTCCATTTAGAAATTTAAAAGATATATCAAAAGCATGTTTTCTGGAGAAATACCTGAAATATAAAGTTATAACAACTTTTCATTTGAAGGATATCACAATTTATTGTTCTTTTACTCTATCAAACTTCTTATTCTTCCGTACGTTTTTTGGTTGTTGTTACTACTGGCATTGCTTTTTTTTCGTTTTTGCAGAAAAGTTGGGAGGTGTTGTTTGTTTTTGTTGCTTATGTTAGATGGTTTTGTTCCTCCTGTATCTTTCATCTCTTATTTTTATGCTTCTGTTTTGGTTGTTTTGGTCCAGCTCTACCTACTACATGCCCATGTCCTGTATTGAAAATCAACTACTTAACCACTCCCTCACAGCCACAAAGATGCATTCAGGTATTGAAACATGTTAGTTTCATTTTACATGAATCAAAACTCTGTACTACAGACAGAGTTCCTATAAAGACCTATAAAAGTACTGAGTTTGGTACCTATCTTTAGACAAATATTGCGTTTTTATGCCAAAATATGTTTTAAAAATTTGACATTTTGATCTTTTGTGAAAGCAATCTTAAGTTTTCAACCACTGTTTTCAGTCTTTTTTTCTTCTTAATCTGAGGGGATTTTTAAGGGAAGTGCAGACCTCCAAAATAGAAACTTCTTTTCTAAGAGTGAGCTCTCTCTTGGATCAAAACACTTCCTAAATTTAGTGCGACCGTCTCTTTGTTCCACTCTAAGATGTTCCTCCTTCCCTAATCATTTTTCCTGGCTCCTCTCTCCTTCCTCGGCCATCCTCTTCGCTAACCTTGCAGCCACCGGCAAATTAAGAACGTCTTATCTCGGGGGTAGCCGATAGCGAGAGCCGAGTCTTTATCTGATGGGTCGAATGTAGTGAATGCACAGCCAGTGTTTCCAGAGCTTCATCTGATAAGTAAAAATCAGTATGCAAAGTGTGAATGCGTGGTGCAAAATTTTGGCCCTGTCATTGAGCTTCAGGCAGGATTTTACAATGAGTTCATTGTGCATTGATGGTTTAAATGCAGATGTTTTTCTCTCCTTTTTTTTTTTTTTTTGCAGCAGCAGCTTAGGTCAGTCTGCAGCAGGATGTGAATGGATGTAGCCTCTCCTGTGGTCACCTACAGTTTTCAAGGTGAGGACTCTGCATGTTAGGTGACGGATTTAAGATCAGTCAGTCAGATTTACATCCTTGCACTCAGGTCAGATTATCCATCTGTTTCTGACTGGATGCTGCTCACGCACGCACACACACACTCATGGATTTCATTGATGCTTGAAAAGTGCACCGGGACAGGGAGGGAGGGGAGAGGAGAGGAGGGTAGGATAGGTAGTTATGTAAGCAGCCTGATGTAGGCCATTTGATGCCTTTAGCTGACAGAGCTATAACACTCAGAGAGCTAATATAATCTCTGCTCTGGCACACAGCATCAATGGAGCGCTCCCCCTCGCCGTGCGTGTCGGATAATGAACCCAAAGGAAAATGAAAACAATGCATATGGGTCTATTTCAGACAGAGGAGACATCAATAAAAACACACATGCATTGTGTAAATCACCTTACAAAAGACCTGTCACTACAACAGAGGTAACAAATCACCCAGTGGGACAACTTTATGATGCAAAAAGGATGGAAAATAATGTGCAAAACTGCAGAATTTGACTTCTCTGATTATAGCGTGAATCAGCCATTATGTAGCTGATACATAAACTTTTTGTTCTGTGTGTCATTCCTGCTCTTGTGTGTCTGTGTCAGGCTGCATGCTGCTCTCTGCCAATGATAAATGCTACTGTTAATTCACAGGTACCTAATATAAGACTATAACATGGCATTTTAACGTTGTGTGAGATGCTTTTTTTTGCAAAATAAACAGAGATAAATGCTCCTTTCAATACTCACATCCACCTCACATTTCAATCATATTATGGGAATAATAACAATTCGTGTTCATGTGCAGTATAAATGAGTGATTCTATAATTAAGGGTACATTTCAAGTCCATGGGATAAACTTATCAATATTACAAAATATTGACTTCAAGCAATGACCAATTTTACATTGGCTCATTTTGGTGTTACTGTGTGTTTTTGCGCCATAATTCTCTCAAATGTTGACTTAACTGTGATATAAATGATACAGGGACATTTCTAGAGAGCTGAGTCTAATGTAATAGGTGTTGAGTTACTTTGAATTCAGTGTAATATGAATTTAAACTGAAAAAATAGTCACAACTTTTGCCGGTAACACAGTTGAACCGTATATTTTTATACAACTTAAATATTTAAAAGTTGTTTTATATTAAGCATGCTATTTGATGAATTTAGTACATTCCAGGCATATACTATTCAAACATGAAGAATATTCATCAAAGATAGCACATTATTTGGCACACCTGAAATGTACCCTTTCTTTATAGAATCACTCATATCCTACATATCAATGTTCTTATTTAATGTATCAGCAGATATGTGGGATATCGGCTGATATATCGGTTTAGTTTTGCCCCCAGTATCGGTTTTGGTATCAGCCCCAAAAATCCCTTATTGGTCAGGCTCTACTTCTATTGAACACTAAACACAGTTAAAATGCTGCAAATAGGAGGGATTAAATACACCTTCCTTGTACAGAACAGAATGTACAGACGAAATAATAAAATGCCACATGTATGCCAAGCTGTGAGTGAGTTAAAGACTGATAATTCAGCTTCTTCCTCTTTAATTCAGAAGCTTCAAGGCTCCCGGAAGAAACAGTGACAGTTTAAAGGGAAGAAGTTTCCTGTTTAAAGTGTGATATTATCAGACCTTCACACACTTAGTGAGTTCACTTTTGCACTTCCTAAAGTTGGATGACAGCTTCATTCCTTTACACTTTTATCTGCTTGGTAGTTTCTGTCTGAGCTTTATCTGCAGCATCTAACTTTGTAAACAGCAGAAAAAAACAGTCAGTGAGCTCAGCCTCCACCGTGATACCAGCAAGTAAACAGAAAACATATTCACAGTTCTCGATATTTCTGATCAATACAAGAAATTTCGAAATTACTGTCTAATATTTCGTGAGCTAATTCGAAACTGTGAAGCTTTTTAAGAGTCTTCTTTTTCCATTTTTTTCTGCAGACAGTGAACTACACTGCACTCGCCCGTTCAACCGCCGCAGAGAAACAACCGTTAACATCTGTTCTCAACGTTTCCAGAACAAAATGAGCATCCTCCTACCTTTCCTCTGTGTTCAGCATGATAGCTTCGAGGAAACACGGATCTTTAGGTCCTTTTTGACAACTAAAACAGTTACTATTCAACAGAAACTCCACAGACGAGTTAACCATTCGTAACTCTGGGTGAACCCTCGTCTTTAAACAGACTTTCAGCGGTGAGGTCGCGGACACTCCGGTCGCGTCGCTGTTCAGCGGCGAGTCTGCGGCTCCGAGCAGCAGGACGGGGCTTTTATAGCTGCAGCGAGGCATCATGGGTAAACTCACACCAGGCAGTGAGGGTGCTTTTAGGTAAACAAAGTGACACAAAGACGGTTAAAACTCACAAATAATAACACAATCACACTAAAAAAGCAATACAAAAGCTTTATTACTTCAAATAATGTATGATACGTTTATAATATTTAAAACTACTTCCCCCTGTTTCATTTTCGTAACTTTATTTTGTCTAAAAAACTTGACACCCAACCAATTTAACAGCACTAGCGCCCCCTGTTTACTAACCAGTTTACCGCTATGTACAACATTCAGAGTGAGGAGATACCACAATTTTGAATGCATATAAATATCTATTATAATATATACAGAGGTGGAAAGTACTTAAGTACAAGTACTTTGTTCCTTTACTGAAGTAGATTTTTCAGGTATCTGTACTCAACTTAAGTCTTCATATTTTTGATAATTTCTTGCTTTCACTCCCAACATTTGAACACAAATATCTGTACTTTCTACTCCTTACTACTTTTTCACTTTTACTTAGGTAAAGTAGATGAATTTGTACTTTTACATCTCTCAGCTTTTTCTACACAAGTACTTGTACTTCAACTTAAGTACAGAAAGTATGTACTTTTTCCACCACTGGTTATATAAAAACATCTGTACTTACTAATTAAAATAATTTAAAAAATAATAAATAAAAATAAATAGGATTTAAAAATGCAATACTACAACTACTACTCATGCAACTGATAACAATAATAATAATAATAATAATAATAATAATAATAATAATATAATTAGTTGGAGCACGACCTAACCCACTAGGCCACCTGCGCTCCACATAATTTCTCTATTAACTGTAACTGTAACTTACCCAGCCACATCAATATAATTTTATATGTATATATATATATATGTGATGACGTGGGAAGTGTCACTAAATTTGGCTAATACGTTAAAGTCTCAAATAATGAAGTTTCAAGGATCTGAGAGGCAAAAATGTGATGTTCATATATGTGGACCCCAGGTCTTAAGAGGTTAAGGAATAAATGTTTTAAATTAACAAATATTGTTTTCAATTCACCCAATATTCTTATTTAGCACCTGGTATTTCTATAGTTTTCTTTTCCCAGCTAGTAGATTTTATTCTGCCTATTAATTATCCTCAGAGTGAGTTGACTGAGTGTAAACCCAAACTGATCTCCTTTGTGCAGGTTTCCAGATTATAGTTGACCATTTCCTATTGCTGTGAGACTTTTAATAAAAGTCTTTACAGTTTGTATCTTCGAGGTTTTGGAGTCCTTCTTACATGTTGACCTTTGACCTCCGTCAGAATGAAACCTCTATAGGGATCCTTTCTGAAATCAGATTTCACAACATGTCCTCTTGAATGTGACCAAAGAGTCCTGTTCCTCCTCTAAAACTGTCTTTCCGCCCCTGGCAGTGGTCAGCTTTTAGCCCTGTCTCTCCGCATGAGTCTGAACATAGACACAGTTATGTAAGGAGGAATGGAAAAGAGCCCCTATGCCAAATAGATTATCCGATTAGTAACAAGATAGCAGCCCAGCTACTTGATCCTGGCACATCACAGCGCAAACGTTGGCTATCCAGTTTGCCTGGGTGAGCAGGGGACACAGGGGTCAGTGCCACCTGCCAGCCGGCGTGGAACGGCACCCACATGATGTAACGGTGAGTGCAGCCCAGACTGGGAGACAGTGATGTCCAAAGTATAGCAGCTGAGTCAGGAGCGAGCTATGTTATTTACATTCATGATTTCCTGCCTGTTAAATAACAGAGGCCACATCTATAATCAGTTTTAGTGGATCTTTAATAAGCTGTCTTCAGCTTCTGCTCATGTTAAGTAACAATCATGTTTATTTCCAGGATTAAGGGTAAATGACAACCTTAACAGAACAAACAAATTACACATAAGTGGATATATCAATTGGCTTTGGATGATAGGAGAGGTCATGTGAGGAGATATTTATTCAAAAGCTCAGAGAGGACTTCATGCTCTAACTCTGTTATTTGACCATTTAAGGCTTTAAAACCCAAACTGCTCTCATGGAGCATTCAGTGGCAGCCTATAAGACTGTGGCAGCTCAGGCACAAATGTTTGAATTTCTTGAGATTTTACACTAAGGAAAGAGAAGTTGTGACAGTGCTACTCCTTAGATCTAACACAGCACCAAAGTGATCAATGTTTTTTTCTCATTTTCAAAATAATCTTCTCTCATTTGATCATTTTACAAAAATCTTCCCAGGTTTGCGTCTTCCATATTGACCATTGTTGAGACCTCATAACTTTTTTTTTTTTAAGTTTAATACTACATCAGGACCTACCTTAAGGCTGGTCAAAGTAGTAGAGGCCAAACCTGTGAATCATTATAAAAGTATAAATACTGGTATCCAAGTATTAAAATGTTATCAATAGCTTTGGGAATTGTGTAATCAAGTTGGGCCTCTCTGTGAGATAACGATGTTACAAATATGTAAACATGATCTTTGATAGGGTGACCATATATTGAAAACTCAAAAAAAAAAGGGGCCCCCACTCAGCCTCTTGGAGAGACAGAAAAAATAACCAAAGACCCTCAAAAACGACAAAGAGGCTTCATAACCAATACATTTTTTAACACCCCTTTTCTCTTTGAAGTAAAAGTTTTCCATGATGTTACCATGAATAATGTAATGAAGCCCATTTCCACCAGTAATATAAATGTGGGGAAAAAAATAGGCTTTGTTAAGATTTCTGCTTTTTTTGCCCATATTGAGTCATAATTTTGAGGAAAAATTCAAAAATATGAAACAAAAAGTCAAAATTTCAACTATTTCATAATCATAATTTTGACCCTTTATCTTAAATTTTAAACTTTTTTCTCAGAATTTTTATTTCTGTCTCAAAATTTTGACTTGATTTTTCAAAATATTAACTTTTTACCATATTTCTTGACTTTTAAGCTAAAAATTTTGAGATTCTTTTCAATTTTTTGGAATTTTAGCTTATTATCTTCAAAATTTCAACTTTAATTCTCATAATTTCAGCTGTTTTCTCTCAAAGTTCTGACTCTTTTTCTCAAAATCTGGCTTTTTAACTCATAACTTTGACTTTTTAGCTCAAATTTCTGAGTTTTTAGTTCTATTTTTGACTTTTTATTGCAAATTTTTGACTTCATGTCGGCCAAGAAAGTTCTCAATACCAACAAAGAGGAGTGCAACTGGAAATCTGTTGTTTGTCTGTGAAAGTGAATTTCCACTTCAGCATTTTCTGTCTGATAGCGCAGCACTAGCAGTCAGAGCAAACCCAGACATATGAAATTTATAATTTTACAACCAAAAAGGAAGACATGTCCAGGCAAAAGAACGTTTGTTCACCTTATCTTTGATGGCACACCTGAAAAACAGATTGCAATTGTGCACTTTTTTCTTGTCAAGGACATCACTAAGCCTCCTTAAAAGCTAAATAAAGTATTTAAATGCACTGACAGAAAATGTAGCATCTTTAAACTGAATAAAAACGTATTAAATGCACAGAGTGGCTTCTCTGTTATAAGCAACATGCTCTGACAGGAGCATGAATCTGAACGTATTAAACAAGCTCATTAACATTCACACTTGAGTGAACAAAGTGGACCGACTGCCCTACTTCTGCTCCAGGACACAGACTATCAGAACGTTTTTCAAATCAGTCACACTGAGCCTGCAAACAAATACCGAGGACTGGGTCAAATTCTTGGCCTCATTATTTAGAATGCAAAGAAATGTGCTGAGGTTGTTTCTCTCACTGCCCTATTTGTGCTGCTTTCAATCTCAAACGCTGACAGAAAGCTGCTGCTGTTTTCCACATGACAAGCTTAAACACAATGTGGTTTTAGTGAGTGTGTAAAAATAGAGAGGATTAAATCAACACAGTGTTCTTATATATCTGCACAAAAATGAAAGTTCAGGTTAGTGCTTCTTACTCCATGATTTTTCTTACTCTTAATAATGAAATCAGGCGTTATTTTTGTCCTTTATTATCTGAAAATGAGACATTTTCCTGGACTTTTCAGATGAAAGTGGCTCATATCAAGTCTTATAAGAAAATTGTTACTAGAAATAAAACATGAACTCTTGCTTTTAGTTAAGTTTTTGCAGATCTTTCAGTCCAGACCATGGACGGGCTGATGACCCATCAAGATGTATGAATGAACTGGCTCTGTCCCATCTCTCTGACCTTTTAGAGCCGTATGTCTCTCATATGTCACTGGGATTCCCTGACCCTGTAGGAGAGTTTGTATCTATAGTTTTCTTTTTTTTTTCTTTCACTTTGGCGTGACTAATTTTTATTTTTTGTTCCCCTTTCTCTTCCTGTACATTGGTGAACTCTGTTTAAGAATGTAAGATCTTTCTCCAATAAGATGGAGCAGCTAACGACGCTAACCCAGCACCAGAGATGAAACCAGAGAGCAGAGTAGCACCACACTCAGACTTGGCGAACGGGGCTAATATTGGACTCAACGCTACACTGGAAGGATTTGACCTGCTGTGAGTGAACAGGAAACTGGAAAGAGAGACTGAACAGACTGGTGAAGATGTCCAGATTAGTCCTGGACCCTGTGGAGTTGGAGGCTGAAAAGAGAATTAAGGCCAAGTTGTCATTTGTGATGGACTTCTCTTATTCATTCATTCATTTATAAATTTCTACTTCTACTTTTCTAAGTGTCATTCAGTAGCAGCTTGTTGCAGCAGCATTGCATTGCTGCTGTGAGTGTGAATTTCCCCTCATGGGATGAATAAAGTATGGTATCCTGCTGCATCGTATCACATCGTATCATATCGTATCATATCATACCCTAAAGTATCGTATCCTATCCTTTCGTTTTGTATTGTATCATGTCCTATTGTGTCGTACCGTACTGTATCGTATCGTGCCATATCGTGTTGTATTTGCCGTATCATATTGTATGGTACCGTACCGTACTGTAGCTTACCGTACCGTACTGAACCGTATCGTATCGCATCGTATCTTTTTGTGTCGTATCATATCATACCGTATCTTATCGTATCATATCGTATCCTATTGAATTGTATCTTATCGTATTCAATTGTAACATATCGCATCGTATCGTATTGTGTCCTTATAATGTCTCTGAAACACTTTACCTTACCGGACCGCAATTTTTTATTGTGATTAGGTAATAATTACTCAAATTTTCTTATTTATTTGAAATTACTTATGAAATAACTTTGAAATTACGACACAACACGCCATTCGTGTCTTGCCTTGTCTTGTCTAATCCTTAATATAGTTGGGTCGGATCGGTTAAAACTGATTGAGATTAACTGAAAGCAAAGTTTAATAACCCAGTTTTCATTCAGGGTTTCCTGATACAGTGTTTTCACTTCTGATATGATAACTGATAACGATAATTCAGCCTTAGGTTTTGGCCAAAACAAATGTTGGTTAGATACTATATCAGCACAAATAGTGCAACATTCAGCTCTATTTGTAGGTCTCTGGGGCTTGAATACGCGTTGGGGAAATGTTTTAAGTTCCCTCACAGGAAACTTTTGCGTGACAAGTTTTGCACTCAGCAGCAACGTCTTTTTGAGACTTTAATGAAAAATACTGCCACACAGCCGACATCACTCCTACTTATTCTACTTTGTTAGTACCTTAGCTAACAAGAGCTTATCGGATATTCATTTTTTTTTGCTGATATCGCACCAATATCCAATATCAATATTTAATCAGGACACTGGTGGTTTTCATATCAAACACCCCAAAGAATGAATGTTGATTTGATTCAGATTTTTCATAGACTAAAAGTGCTGCACACAGATAATTTACATTTCCCTTCCACACTTTCTTATCTCATTATGTGTCTCAAAGCAGACGTACATGATATATTATTCAAAACAAAAAACTCTTTCTATTTACTGCAGGTTTGCAGCTGCTATGTCAGAAATGTGAGCCAGTCTTAAATGCAGGTGATCCCCGAGCGTTTTGGTTTTTCTGGGACAAACGGTCGCTCAGATGATCTCAGTGCACCTCGAGCAGCGTCACAGAGCTGCACATGAGCTTTTGGCTGAAAAGCAAAACATTTCTCGTGTTTCAATCTGTCACCTCGATGCGGTTTGAGACCGACACCCCCTGACCTGGTATTTTGTTTGGTCCACGGAGCTCCTCACTCTGCAGACAAAGGCAGATCATGTGAACAGGCAGGGACACCGTATCTCTGCTTTGAGGATGAAATATTCAGCACAGACCCAGCAGAGGATACCTTTAAAGAGACAACGTTGCTGGAGGAGTGTCATGTTCTTGTCACCAGATGTTGGGGTTTATTAACAGCAGAAGGATATTTAAGAAGAAAAGTCTCATCATTTCGATAACTTTCAAACTAAATGTCTGTGTGCATGTCCAAACTTCAGTCTTTTTCTCAAAAGTTGAAGATTTTTGTTTCAGTATTTAACCTCTTAAGACCTGAGCGTTTGTTTGGTGTACTTTTTTTAATTTCTGCTTCCTATTTAGGATCAGTAAGACCTAATAAGTACAAAAACTAAACTTGGTCTTTGCACAAAAAGTTACGTTTTAGTGTTATTGGTTAGCCACTAGTTTTTACTTATAAGTCTTTTTGTTCATGATTGCATAAAATTTGATTTTGATTTTGCCGCCCCCTGTGGAAAAAGCATCACTTTTCTTTCCTGAATTCCCCATGTGTTTAGTGAAGTTGTGCTTTCTAGAAAAAAAAATAACCCTCTGATATTCAACACTCAACAGTGTCTCTCATTAGAAATCTTTCCCAAGTGTTAAAACGTCTCGTTTGGTAGCTGTTAATCCATCTGACTGACACCTATCCCATCAGTGACTTTAAAAATTATAAATATATTTTCAAAAAACTACATCAAAACAGGGAACTTCCCTGGTTTTATTTCCTTTTAAAGTAAGAAAGAGGCAACATTTTTAAACTCATTAACAGCACAAAGATTAGCTTTAAACATCAGGAGATTTCTAAAGAGGCACCAAAACAAGAAAAACACACTCAGTATGATGACTTCTTTTGGTGTGGTTGATACTATTTACAGGAGTTATGATCTCTGTTTTGTCTGTTTGATCTGTTTCCATATTTTGTTTCTCAATCTCTTTGTTTATTTGACCCATCTTCAACATACAAAACAAGCACACATGTCAGCAGGTGAATGTGGGTCAGGTAATGTTTTGGAAAACACCTGATGAAAAATAACAAGATCAAATTTCCTTTCATAAACTGTGTAAAACCAAAACGTGCAGCACTAGAGGGAAACATCAGAAGTGGGACGCTGACTGAATAAACTCTTGTCAGGTTTCCAGGTTGAAGTTAAACAAGGGCGTCTGTTACAGAAACGCAAATAAGAAAGAAGAAGATGCTTGTGCTGTTTTCTACTGATGCTTTTATGTTTGCATGATGAGCCCTGGAAAAACTCTTGGTCTCATTACAGCTCTGACTGTTCCTCTCCAGAGGGTTGATTTACTCTTTCAGGTGATCACAGAGTAAAGACACTAGAAGCTTAGTATCTCTACATTGTTTAGCATCTGTGAAACAAAAACGTCCATCCTTAGTCCTTTAACTACCTCCTCGACCAAATGGTTTCACTGCAAAAAACTGAAATCTAAGCAAGTCATTATGTCTTATTTGTAGTAAAAATGGTCTTATTGTTCTTAATTGGAGCCACATTCACCAGACCAGGTCATAAAAATGTCTTATTTCAAGTTTTTTTAAGACAAAAATGAGGTGTAAATTGCTTGTAACAAGTCAAAAAAATCTGCCAATGGGATAAGACGAATTTGCCCGGGAAGTTTCTTGAAATTTGGAAGATGTCTTAAAACAAGAATCTTTTATCTTATCCCATTGGCAGATTTTTTTTTTTTACTTGTTACAAGCAATTGATGCCTCATTTTTGTCTTTAAAAAACTTGAAATGAGACATTTTTATGACGTTGTCTAGTAAATGTGGCTCAAATCAAGAATAGCAAGACAAATTTGACTAAAAATAAGACAAAATGACTTGTTTAGATTTCAGTTTTTGTAGTGTTGGCCCATTTTGAGTTACTATGTTTCACTAACCTCTTAAGATCTGGCGTCAACATATGTGGAAATAACATTTTTGCCTCTCAGACCCATAATACTTCATTTTTTAAAACCTTAGCCAATTAGACACATTTAAAGATACTCATCATGTCATCTTTTGGTGATATCACAACTTAACACCCATATCAGTGAGAAAAAGAAGTGTAGTTATGAACAATAACAGGTATAATTAAGAACTAGTAGCTAACTAAAAACCAAACTTCTTGTTCAAAGACCTGATCCTAAATAGCACATAAAAAATGCACATCAGAAATAGGCTAGAGTATCAAGAGGTTAAAAGGCATGCATAACTTAACTCATACTAATTTAACCATCTTTACCGAGATGTTTAAATAACATATTGAAGGCATACGAAAGGGCCTTTGTTTTGCACTTTGTTCTTTAAGTATTTTCATGCAAAAATAAATGTTTTGCACTGTTGCATTCAATCACAAATGAAAATGAAAAGCGAGACTTCAATTCAATTCAATTCAATACAAAAAGCTTCATTGGTGTGACAACACACTTTTATTGCCAAATTGCCAAAGCAGGTGTGACATAAAATATGCACACACAGTTAAAAATCTCGTTAAATTCCCTTCACAGATGTGCAAAAAGAGCGTGCAGTGCAAATTATAAAATAAAAATAAAATATTAATTAATAAAATAGATTATATCTCTGTACATTAGAAAGATTACAAAGTTACAATTATTAGCTTTAAAGAATAAAAAAATGTCAAAAAGTGTACGGAGTGTTTGATATTTTTTTGTTATTGTGCTTAAGTCAAGATAAAAAAATACAAATGCAGTTTCTTCTCGTTTCATGCCATAATGTCCTTGGTTGAAATAACACTGCTCAATATTTGTGGCATATTTACAGAAATCAAACTGTTCAATACTCTGCATATTTGGGAGAAATTGATTTATTGCTTAAAGAGCATTTTATATGACTTTTTCTACTATTTGTGGTATCTGTATGAAATTTAATACCTTTGGGTAGAGGCCGATATCTGAAAAACTAAAAGGTTTGTTGAAAAAAACAAAGACAGATTGTGGCTGTTACTCACCCGTTGCAATAAGAAATGGAAGCAAAAAGTGTTTTTCTTTTTCTTGGTGGGGTAGTTAAAGGGTTAATTGTCAGATCTTCAGAGAAATCAATGGAAATTATGATGATGATTGAAGATTGTTGTGGGTGAGGTTCATCAACAATAGAGCTCAGTGTGTAGGCGGAAAAGAAGCTGCTCACTTTGTTCTTCACATGATTTTATTGTTTACACATACTCTGAGAGTCACACAGCGAGAGCAGATCAGATCACAGCGTGTCGTCTTGGAGGCTGGTTTGAAGGGTGTGGATGAATCCTCCAGGCTGTAATAGTCTCACCGCTGCCTGAAATAGAAACAGAAACTATTTTCTCAGCTTTGGGTCCTGATGTTTACAGATAAATCGTCATAAAACTGAATAAATAGTTGCATAAAACCTGAGAGTTTTTGCATCTATTCAGGGAAAATGTGAACTCAGCACCTCTTTAAATCCTCTCACACGTGTCACCTTGTTTGTCTCAGGGAGCTGCTGCTACACTCACATGATGAATCTCTGAACGTTGTGCTGCTCGCTGTCGTCTGCAGTCACACTCAGCACCTTTATAAGCTGATTGTCTCTCAGTCTGTTTGCAGCTCTGCAGGAGTCTCACTGTTTCCAGGAGGAGCTGTCAGCGTGACCTGCAGCTGACTTCAACGGTAGACATAAATAATCTCAACACACGCACAGATTGAAGACATCTGCAGCATGAATCACATACAGAACAAAGCATCAGTGACACTACATGTGACAGTGATAAGACCAGATATTAAAAGAGGAGCCGGGTCGTTACGTAAGGTTTGGCGGGTTAAAGCAGTTCAGACACAACGCCCATTTTGTTATTTGTTAATTGGATGTGTGTATCAGCTGATGCTCTGTGAGCCGAGCTTGACTTTGTGGTTTGCATAAACAAATGCTTTCCTCAGTCTATTTAAAGTCCTTTTGAGTCAAGTCACAGTTCTGCTCTTTGGTTTCAGTTTTCCACCAAGTTTTCTTATGCTGCTCTCAGCTGCTTGGTTTAGATCAGATCTTCCAGATGGGCCTCAAACACCAAGGTCTGCACATAACTCTGTACCTTTAAAGGCCTCAAAAGGACCAATCAGAGTAAAGGGGGTTTGTGAGACAAGGAGCCTTAAAGAAACAAACTCTTACAGACAGAGGTTAGGTTAAAATAAGGGTTTTCTAAAACACCAGGGACAGAAAAAAAAAGGAATTTGCTTGAGCTGTCAATCATGAAAAAATACTTCAAAAACTAAAGATAGTTTTCCTGGAGTCTTTTCCAGATCTTTGTAGAGTTTTCTAATGTATGGACAGCATAATATAGATGAACATTCAACTAAATGAGGCTGATCTCTTCTGTTTCTTTCTATTCTATTCTCGTAAGTTTACGACTTTATTCTCGTAAGTTTATGACTTTTTTTTTGTAACTTTACGACTTTTTTCTCCAAAGTTAACATCGTTATTCTTGCTAGTTCATGAGATTAACCTTGTAACTTTACAACTTTGTTACTTTAAGTTTACGACATTAACATTGTAACTTAATGACTTTATTCCTATAAGATTATGACTTCATTTTTGAGAGTTTACAACTTTTTTTCTCAAATGTTTACGACTTTATTCTTGTAAGTTTACAACTTTATTCATGTGAGTTTATGACTTTGTTCTGGTAACTTTAAGACTTTTTTTCCTCTAAAGTTGACGACTTCATTCTTGTGAGTGTATGAGATAAATCTTGTAACTTAACGAATTTGTTCATTTGAGTTCATGACATTAATCTCACAACTTAATGACTTAATTCTCATAAGATAATGACTTTCTTTTTTGACAGTTTGGAACTTTTTTTCTCGTAATTTTATGATTTTATTCTTGCAAGTTTATGACTTTATTTCTCATAAGTTGTTTTCTGTTTAGCATGGCCCTAATCCCCCGTTGTACTTGAATGTGCATATTGGCCCTGATTGTGTCATGAAGATGCCTGAGTTAATGATGGGATTTTACACTGACAGAAATAAACAAAACTTTATTAGTTCTATAAAAAGAATCACAATCTAAACATGTCTTGAAAGAAAGTTATTGGCCTATTGTTGGTTTCAGTTAAAATCCAGGTAACTAGGAGGATAATGTTAAGTGAATGTGATAAAACAGTGTAAAAACCTTTTTTTTTATACATCATTACAATCACCAGTGCATCTACGGACCCAACCTCATAATAAACCACCACAAAACGGCTCCTCACAACAGAAATTAAACTCCACAATATGGGAGATTGTGCTTTTGATGTTTGTTTTAACTGTTAAGTGCATTATAAATGACATAAATTATTATCATTAGGATTATTATTTCCTGCAAAGTTTCTTTTCTGCACATTTTAACTCATTGTTGTAGAACTGAATTGCAGCCTGCTTTTCTAACTTGAGTCTCCTTTCAGTGGGTTTCACCTCGGGCTCTCGCTGCCTCGAGCTACAACAGAGCGGCTTCTTAAAAAAGTCTATCAGCTCTGGGTTTAATTATGTAAGTCCTGCTGTCCCATTTCCACTCTCCATCCTGTACGTTCATCCCCTGAGTCTGAGACTTTTGGGGTAAAGAAAACTCTCCCTCTGGTATGTGTGTTCATAAATATTACAGTCAAGTACACTTACATGTGTTACCTCTTTTAGGCATGAATTATTTATTCTGTTTCTCCCTGTGCATTTAAAAAAAAACCTTGAAGCTCTGGCCTAAGGTTTACAGCACAAAGAACTACAGTAAGATGAATAATTTAAAGTTATTATGCAACCTCTCAATCAGCCAGTCAGCATAAGTCTTAGCTCCTGCTGTTACCCAGCTACATGAGAGGAAGAGGAATGCAGCAGCACTTTTACTGTCCCGAGCAGAGCACTTAACCGAGTCCCCATGACGCGGCTTTATGGTTTTATCATGCTGCTGAAAATATGCGTCCAGGCCGATAGAGAAGAGGAGGAGGGGAGACTTTAATTAGCCGAGTGCCCAGCACCGAGCGTACGGAGCGTGAAGGCCACCTGCTCCACACAGAGAGGACAGAAAGCTTATATCCCCTGGAGATTTTACTTATTAACCAGTCTGTCATTTTAATCCAGAGAATGAGATGATGAGATAGTGAAGATGAGATGAAGCACAGAGGGATTTAAAACCTTCAATATACATTCAAGAAGTGGAAACATAGCAAAATGTAGTTTTGGTCATTTCAGTCATTACCATCCTCATCAAAAGATTTCTAATAATCATGTACAAAAAGTTATATTTGCTGGTTTGACTTTGTTCTGGGAGCTTCCTGCCCTTTCTCATGCTCACGAGGAATATCAAAGTTTTAAGTGGGAAGAGCAGCAGCAGAAACACTCACACCAAGAAGTTATTTAGCAAGTATTTACTTTTGCTTTTGGACTTTGGGAGGAAACTGGAGAACCTGGACAGAAAACTTGCACAAGAAAAACATGCATGATTCACTCAGGAAGGCACCTGTGGAGTTGTGATTAAAAGACAGCAGGAAATAAAAGATCAAGAATCACTCTCAACTCAACTCAACTCAACTTTATTTATAGAGCACTTTAAAAACAACCATAGTTGAAAACAAAGTGCTGTACAAATATGAAGAAACACTGAAACAAAGATAAAAAAAATCATATATAACACTTAAGTTATTGCTCCATTGTTTCATTGTTCCTAAAAACAAATTTAAGAACAATAAAAACAATCAGTAAAACAATTACTAAAAACAAACCATAAAACACTAAAACAGAGTCGAGTCTCATGGTGTGTTAAAAGCCAAGGAATAAAAGTGGGTTTTAAGACGAGTTTTAAAAACAGACAGGATACTCTTATATGGAGGGGGAGCTCGTTCCACAATTTAGGGGCAACGACAGAAAAATCACAATAGTTATCAAAATGTATCACAACAGAACATGATCTGCTGCCAATGTTGAGTGTGGCCTAAAGTTGTTGGGTATATCCCTTAAATGTTGATCAATGGTGATAGTCAAAGGTAAGTTTGTAAGATTCAGGCCTCGTACACACGTAGCCAAGTTGTTTCAAAAACAAATATCTTCCCCATTCATTTTTAAAAACTACTTCCGTTCACATCAGATTCTTTACAAAAAAAAAATTTGATAAGTGCAGCTCTAAGTATGTCAGTCCCATAGGTGGCAGTATTTTCGAAGCACAGAAGCCACTTCAGCCTCTTCCACCAGAGTTTTAAACATGAAAAATGTCGCATTTATGTGACATCAGTGACTTTTTGGTCGCAAGCGGCAACGTTTGAGATCCAAAAACTCTGCTGCCCATCATATATGTGAAACCATGACACCAGAGTTTTCCAAAATGTTGATTTTGAGCAGGATTTTCAGGGAAGGTTTGTTTTTAGACATGAAAATCCAGGTTCATACAAGAGAAGATCGGGCCATGCAGAAAGTAAAAAAAATTTAAACTTGCGAGAATTAAGTTCTAAATTTACAAGAACAAAGTTGTAACTAAAAAAGAAAACAGTTATAAGAGTAAAGTTGTAAATCTACTAGAATTAAGTCATGCATTTTTGAGAAAATAGTCATAAACTAACCAGAATAAAGTCGTGAATTTACGAGAAAACAGTGGTAAACTTGCAAGAATAAAGTTGTCAATGTATTAGAATAAAGTTGTAAATCTACAAGAATGAAGTCGTGCATTTACGAGAGAAGAGTTAAAGTCGTAAATTTATGGAAATAAAGTCATGCACTTACAAGAAAAAAATTATGAAATCGAGTCGTAAACTTGTAAGAATAAAGGTGTAAATTACGAGAATTAATTGATGAACTCACAAGAATTAAGTCGCTATCTTGCGAGAATGAAGTCACAAATTTATGAGAGTAAATTTGTTAATTCATGAGAAGGAAGTTGTAAACTTATAAGAATAAAGTGATAATTTAAGAGAATGATCTTGTGGGCATAGGTTAAACCAGCAGGCTGCCTGTCATTGCCTGTTTGTTTTCCAACTTCCCTTACTTTAATTTTGATTGCTACTTATTTAAGCTGTGCCCTCATGATCCAGCCCTTTGTGAGAGATTTCTGACTTTTTTTTACACCATGTAATAAATCTCTGAGTGCCTGAATATTAGGTCTTCAGTCCAATCCAATCCTACTTTATTTGTTGAGCACTTTAAAACAACCACTGTTGGCCAAAGTGCTGGACACAGGAAAAAAGTTAAAGTTAACAGCTCACATAAAAAGAGTTCTACATGTCAAAATACAACATCAATTTAAAAGGCATATAAGAGCAATCAGAGGTGCCTCCAAAAAACATCATTTCAGTTTTTTTATGATTAAAGTTTTAAAAGTTCAGAGCCACCCAGGCTACAAACACTCAAACAGCAGCCGAGCAGAGCGCTCATTGTTCTTTTTGAGAGGAACATAAATCCGACTGTCGTCTGCAGAACGGTGAAATGAAATGCCACATCTCCTTAATATTGATCCTTGTGGGTGTAAATAGAGAGAGAAAAGGTATAAGTTTTAAATGTGAGAGCTTCAGAGCTGTCCAAACATGCTGTCGTTTTTCTGTCCTGTTTGTTTATCTTTAGTAAAAACCAACCAAGAATTTTCCAGCCAATGAACTCTGATGTTGCTGATTTGTGCTGCTCTTTGACCTCTGAACTTGAACCAACTTTCTCTGGAAAATGTTTTCCCCTGGTTCTGATAGATGGAAAGTTAAATCACGCACAGCTCTTATTTATGGGTGATGAGCTTCATGGGAGATACGGGCAGATGATGGTTCTTCTCGTAATTCCCACTTAAGACAATGGAAACCCAGAACAGCAGGCCCGAATTAGCGCACACTCTCCTTGTCCTTGTTGCACCAGCTTCCTGTTCGGAGCCGTGAGCAAGCACTAACTCTGCAGGAAGGGCAAGGGATCGTGGGAACCTGAGCGTCAACGCGGCCTGGGCCACGTTCATAAGAAAGCTCCTTCCAGAGAACAACATGAGAAACTCTGCAAACATCACAGGAGAGGTAAGGAAACCAGAGAGGAAGCTGCAGAACAATGAAGTCGTGGATGTGACACTACAGCTCGGCTGGGAACCAAAAACTCTGTTGTGCTGGAGTCAGAGTCTGGATCGGTGAGATTCATTGACAAAATCAGGCCCAGTTCCCACGAGGACCTTTCCCACGCTGCTGCTCATATTGTATATTTATTCTACTCTTGTTCAACTGCTTCCCTTTCTTGCTTGTACACTGCATGTTTGTGTGTCCTTATCTTTTTGGACGTGTTGTTATTTTGAACTTGATCCTGGCATTACGCAGACCTTCTAGCTGCTGAAATCTCTATAAGATTACAGCTTCATATTTAGTGACCGCTCTTAAAGAGGAGAGAAAAAAAACATTCAGCAAGGAACAAAAAAATGTATATGAACCATGTGAGAAAATGCAACCAGCCTCCAGCGATCATTCCAGTCCAAATATGTCACTGTGAGAGTCACTTTCAAGCCTCTAAACAGGTTTTTCAGACCTTCACACATATTAGCAAACATGTGCTTTGTCAAGTTTAAGTTAAGAAAAAAAGATACATTTCATTCAAGCAAACAAGTTGAGGAATAACTTTTGGGAGAAAGGGACTCAAGTATCAGTAAGGATATTTTTATTTGATATGAAAATGTGTCCCATCAACAATTATGGCTCTTTATGATCAACACAACAAGCCTCAGTGTTGAAAATTTTTTTGATACCAGTTTTTTCTAAGGCCCTGTTTAAACGACAACCTAAACAGAGGGAAAAAAGAAATGAAAAAAATCTGCATTTACACAGAAACCCTGAGGGACATAAATGCTGTAGTACACATGTCAGGCCTATAGATGGCGATATAATTGTAGGAGCCGTTTACACTACAACGGCATATCAGCTGAAGAAGAGGTGAGCCAATACTTTAAAGTTCTTCTCTCATTGCAGAAATAATGCAATAATTGCACATTTTGTTAGAAGGTAGTCAGTTGTTTCAGCTGCACAGAAACAAAACTGTAGGTCCCTGTTGTTGTTTGGTTCATGTATGGCACAGTGGAGGTTTAATGCACACGTGCGGAGCTGATTGTTAATTTAGTGTTTCACCCTGAGACACCGTCTTTGCGTTTACACGAAGACAGTGAAAACCACGTGTCAGAGAAAATCCACAAAATTTGTGTTTTAGGTCAGTCAAAATGCTGTTTCTGTGTAAATGGGGCCTACATTAAGGCATGGGGTGCTTGAAAGTTTTACTCATAAAGGAAAAAAAACATGTGTCTCTTCTAAATGTCACGGCTAACTTCCACCAGATCCATGTTTGGTCCGTCTCTGCTCCACCACAAATGATAAGTTGTAGTTTTTGTCACTGAGTTTGCTTCCACTAGTTTTGTTTCTGTTGTTTGTTTCTGTTCAAATTCAGTCTCAGAAATCTTGACTCACAGTTCAAGCTGGATAAGAAACAAAAGAACCAAAACCACATTCAACATCCAGTGGATTTTCAGAACAAAACACCTCAGACGGACACCGTACTCAGGCTGAACGATTTCAGAAAAAGATTTAATTTCAATTTTGTAGCAGATATTGCAATATCAATTTGATTCACATTTTTTTCAAATCAAGCTTCAGCGACATTTACAAACTTGACAGAAAATTACATCAAAAGCTTTTACTCTAATGCACGAACGAAAACTGAAGGCAAGAATTGTCTCCAAATGTATTCATTAAATAAAAAACATGCATGCACATTTTTTAAAGTCCTTGACCACTAGCAGTTAAAACAACTGGAGAACAAAAGGAGCCATGTTTAAATCAGAACTTTGTAAAAACAATGTCGTGCAAAATATCCTTAATTGTGCTAAGTTGAAAATTTTTTTTTTTTTAAATACTAAACAGTTAAATAACAAAGTTAAATGATTAATAATAAGACAAACAAAATTCAACCACTCCAAAGTAAAAGGATCTTTCCCAATGTGTGTGTCTTGGGTCAGTCAGAAGCGAAAAAAAAAATCACAGCTTTGGCGATCACATGATCACGATGTATGAAATAGCTTTTTTGATCAGAACACTATATATTTTTCAGCCCGACACAAGACTGTATCTACTAGGGGCGTCCTGATCCAATGTTTATATCGTATATCGGTCCAATATCCTAATATAAAAAAAAAAAAAGAGCAGAACAGATTAACTCTATTTAAAATTTCTTTTACAAGTCCCCAGAACTTTTATTCAGCAGGATCCAACACAGCACGGACTGTAGCTTCTGTTTGTGGCGCGCCTGATCCACCATTTGAGTGAACTCTGAGTTTTAAACCAAAACTGTGATTTACTTTGGCAAAATTCCTGCAGACATTTTAATTATTCTCAATTGTATTTGGGTGGACAGCTTTATTGTTTTCTCTCAAAATAACTTCAGTAAAACAATGCCAAAGTCATTTCTAGAAACAAATGTCTGCACAGCTTTATTGAAACTTCTGACAAAGAGTTTTATTCAGGCGCTGATAATAAATGGCTCTGATAATTGGCCAGAGCACAGAAAAGACTCCCAGGAGTCCAGTGAGCTCCATCAGGAACATGAAACCAGCAGAGCTGAAAGGCTTGTGCTTCTGCCAAACAGAGTAACTGAGACAGAAGAGCTGAAGCTATTAAAGGGATGATTTCATACAAAAGCCACTGAAGGAGCTGAAAGAGGTTCAACAGTTACAACAATTCATCATTCAGGACTTTGCTTTAAAGGGAGTAAGAGGCTAAAAGAGAATCAGGGCAAACGTGACAGGTGCTGCAGAGGAGGCTCCGATGTCAGAACAACAACAACAAAACACAAAGAAAGAGAAGAAAGAGTGAAGTGCCTCTGAGTCCCTAAGTGTCCTCCTGAGCCCAGAGAAGAGTCTGGATTTGATACCTGTGACCTAAAACCTGCAGAAAAACATCTTCAGAAAAAGAAAAAGTTGCTCTCAAATATCCAAAACTGTGAACAGCTACAAACAACATTATTCCTTGACTTATGTTGGCAAAGGGAAACAAGGCGCTAATGTAATAACAACTTTCCATGTAGTTTCTCTGTCATTTCAGCAGCATTTTCATTTTATGAAAGAATGGTTACTTTTAGCAAAAAAATCAGATGTTACTTCACTTAATTCCAGCTCCTCTGTGCAATACTAGGCAACAATACCTTTATATAGAGTAACATTAAAACAAAAGAAACTGCAACACAAGGATAGAAAAAAGCTAAATCTGCCTTGTTTAGTCTTAATGTGACATATTAGGCCAAAACAAGAGTCAACATGAGGCCATTTTGATTTGTAAAGGTGTTCACCTTGCAGCTTAACTTGGGCCGAAGTACCTTATTGGGAGCCGAGACAAATGATGAAGTGCCCTCCTGGTTGGCAAACCACACTAATCTGCCTCTTTAACAGGTTAAAACATGATAAACTGTTCTCCTTGGAACAAAAACACATGCTAAGTTGTCCTTTTTGGAGCCACAAAATGTGCTACAGTGCCCTCTTGGGAGCCAAAATACACTTACGTGCTCTGCCAAGTGCTAAAATACATGCTAAATTGCCCTTTTGTGAGACAAAATATGTCTAAAGTTCTGTCTCCAGAGAAAAATGCTTGCTAAAGTATCCTCCTTGGTGCCAAACTTCCACGAAAGTACCAAAAAATGCTCTCTCAGGTGCCAAAATATGTGCAAAGGTTCACTCACAGGAGCCAAAGTGCATGCTAAATTGCCCTCTTTTGAGGCAAACTATACCTTGTTCATATCCGTGTTCTTTCAGTGGCCAAATGCTTGCCAAAGTGACCAATCAGGGGCCAAAATGCACCAAAGTGCCTTCTTGGGTGCAAAAACATGTGCTGCTTTGCTTTCACCCCTGCCCTTTAAGGTGCCTGTGCTTCCCACTGCTGGGCAGGAGGAAAACCTCAACTAACCTTGCAATGAGCAAGACCTGCGAAATAAAACAGGAAACATGGGGAAAACGCGAGATAATGTTCCACAAAATCCACAAAAGTCAGACAAAAACAAGCATTGCACACAGCAAAAAGGGCAACACTTAGCATGTGACATGTTGATATAAAAATAAAGACTCAGGCAACTTGAAGTGACCCATAACCACATATGAAGGAAGATTTATAACCTTTTGTCATTTTCAGGACTCCATCATTACACTGAGTGACAGATTTGGTCCCAGATATTTAATTGTAGCAGATTTAATGACTTTCAGGTTGTCGTAAAACAGAAATCTGCCCCACGCTCTCTGACAGGACAGCAGGATGTGGGCGTTTGATCCTCCGATGTGACAGAAAAACCTCCATGCTTGGTGTTGTGATTCTCTCCTGTGTTCTTCTAATCTCAGTGACAAAGCCTCTTGCAGGAAGCTATGCCAGATATGTCCGGCCCGTAACGGCTTTTCCAGCAGAGCCAGTACGTGAAGAATAACAGTGTTTCACCGGACAATCCCCATTTGCCATAAACAAGGCCAAATCGAACAAGAGAGGGTTTAACCAAGACCGCGGTTGTGCCGACTCCAGGGAATTCTTTCCATATTTTGCTTCTGGTGAGTCACTGGATGCCTGAGTGAATCTGGGCAAAACAAGGACTGCAGGGCACACAGCCCACTTTCTGTAGCACATCAAAAGTTTGTCTTGGCTGCGCCGGTGTTTCATAAACCTGAGCCACATTTTGCTTCAATAGAAAAAACATCCATCACAAAAAAAACACAACACTCATGAACTCAACGTTTTGAACCTCTGTGGCAGCAACATTCACAAGCAGAACATCACTCTTTTCAAAATAAAAGCTGCTCTGTATTTATCCAACTTCTCCATGCTAAGAAAGTGGTGAGCAAAGACATTTTGAAGGACAGGGTCCAAAGAAAAAATACACAAAAACTGGGTGCATTTTGGCTCCAAAAAGGGTGCTTCAACACATGTTTCTGCTTCTAAAAAGTTGGACAGTTTTTCATGTTTTAACCAGCCAAAGAGGCAGATAAGTGTGGTCCACCAACCAGGAGGACACTAAAACATTTATTTTAACTCCAAAGAAGGCACTCTAAGGGTAAGTTATTGCTCCAAATATGGTACTTTAGTGCATGTTTTGGTACCAAAGAGGACACTTGGGTACATTTTTTCGCTCCTGGGAGGGCACTTAAGCATCTTTTGGCTCACAAGAGGGCAGTTTATCATGTTTCAACCAGCCCAAGGGAGTAAATTAGTGAGGTTTTCCAACCAGGGGGGCACTTCAGCATTTGTTTTGCCACCCAAGAAGCCACTTTAGTGCAATTTGGCCCCCAAAAAGGCACTTAAGCATGGGTTTTGGCTCCCGAGAAGGCACTTTTGTTTGTGTTGGATTCCAAATGGGCACTTAAGGATGTGGTTTGGCGCCCAGGAGGGCAGTTTATCATGTTTTAATCAGCCAAAGAGGCAGATTAGTTTGGTTTGCCAATCAGGAGGGCACTTAAGCACATATCTTAACTCCCAAGAGGCCACTTCAGCATGTGTTTTGGCTCCCAAGACGGCTATTTAGAGTGTGTTTTGGCTTCCAAAAGGAGGGCAGTTTATCATGTTTTGACCAGCCAAAGTTGGTCCAGGCAGACTAGTTTGGTTCCCCAAGCAAGAGGGCACTTAAACATGTGTTTTGGCTCCAAGGAGGCCATTTAAGTTTGTGTTTTGGCTCCAAAGAAGGCCCCTTTGCTTGTTTTGGCTCCCATGGGGCCACTAAAGCATGTTTTTTGGCTCTAAATAGGGCACTTAGATTGTGTTTTGGCTCCTGTGGCCACTTCAGTGTGCATCTTGGCTCCAACGAAGCCATTTAAGTTTTTGTTCTAGCTCCCAAGAGGCCACTAAAGCATATTTTCTGGCTCTAAAAAGAGGCTATTTAAGTTTGTGTTTTTGCTCCCATAAGGCGCTTAAGAGTGTTCTGCCTCCTGTTGCCACCGAAGTGTGTTTTTTTTGGCTCCAAAGAGACCATTTAGGTTTACATTTTGGCTCCAAAAAAGGCCCCTTTGCTTGTGTTGGCTCCCAAGAAGCCACTTCAGAGTGTGTTTTGGCTCCAAAGAGGCCATTTGAGTAATTTTATTTAGCTCCCAGGAGAGGAGTTTATCATATTTTAACCAGCCAAAGGGGCAGATAAGTGCAGTTTTCAGACCAGGAGGGCATGTCAGCATTGGTTTTGCCACCTAACAAGGCACTTAAGTTTAAGTTTGGCTCCCAAAAGGCCACTTTAGCATGTGTTTTGTCTCCCATGGGGGCACTTTAATGCTTGGATGTCCAACCATGAGGGCACTCCAGCATTTGTTTTGGCTTTCAATACGGATTTATACTTCAAGTTTTGTCCAAGGATTGCACTTCAGCACAAAGAAGGAGTTTAGCACAGGTTTTGTCTCCAAAAAGAGCACTTAGGTGTATATTTTTCAACAATTGCCCCTCTTGTGCACCCAATTGCACTAAGTCTTTCAGTCTGAAACATTTAACAGTCCACCAAACACTGAAATTATTCTGATGTTTGGGGTTGATTCAATTGGAGTCTCTTCTTTTTCTGGTTATTTACATCTCCAGTTAAAAATGCAGGGCCACAAACAGATGCTAAGCTTAACTCCCTCAGATTTAGACTAAAGGAATGAGATTTCACATTATTTTCTCTCTGCAGAGCATTTGAGGTCAGTTATGTTTGGGAATAACTCATCCAGCCCTGTTCCCATGGCCTCCACACGCTTTCAGCTCTGATCCCAAAAATGGAAACAGGAATAAATAAAATTATTCCAGGAATTTATCACTTATTGTCAAGGGAGTGTTGGTTCAAAACCGCAGACATGTTGTCAGGACATTTATGGTGCAAGAGCTTTTGAAAATATCTAAATGGAGGAATTTGTCAGTAAAAATAGGAAAGCGGAAGTGGTTATAATTTATTCCCAAGTGATGACTTTACCCCAGAAAGAAAATATTTCTTCATGTCACACTGTAAGAAATAAACTGGTGAAACTCTCAAAGCAAGAATTATTCATGTGATCATGTGAGTGATCTACCGTCTGATTCTTTGATTAAAACAACAGAACACACTGTACAGACGTGGCAGCACGCCCAACGCAGTTATCTGCCCCGTGTTTGTGTAACCACGCTGAAGCTCCAGGTGGGCGGGGCTTCATCATGTGAGCATCAGGAAGATCAGACAATCACAGGAAGGTGTGTCCAGTGTTTGTCCTCCGTCTTTGACAACATGAAACACAGTGTGCGGAGGAGTCACAGGAGAAGAGGAGACAAACTGGAACACGCTGTGATGCTTTTGATCAGAGGTCTTCAACAGGAGGTCCGCGGCCCCAAAAGGGTCTGTGGAGGAACTGCAGGGGGTCCGTGACATTTTTGGTTGATTCGGCAACTGTTTATATGTTCAAACATTTCTTCCCCAACATTTCTATTTTTAGTTTGACTATTTATACTGACTATTTTATTGTCTTTGAACAGACATCAGTGGATACACACGGGCCCAAGAGTTTAACTTTCAGTCAGAAATGGACACGTTCAGGTTCCTTAGAGCAAATTAATACTGACTGCACAATAATGATGTACACTTAAAAAAAGGCTCTGTTTAATATACAACATGAATTTAAATTTATACAAGGGAGTCCCTGCTCTGTCTCCCCATCAGTTATGGTTTGGGTGACCAAACGTCCTCTTTTGCTGGACATGTTTTACACCTGGTGGGAATTTTAAAAATTCCACAAAATGTCCAAGTTTTACTTTAACTGCTTACGCTGAAGCAGAAAATTTGATTTGACTTTCATAGACAGACTGCAGATATACGGTGGTACAGCTCTTTTTCATGTGGTCGTGACAAGTGCTGAGATACATATTTTGGCCCATAACAAGTTGTATTTTCAGATTTAAAAAAGTCAATAGTTCCAGATAGAAGTTAAAATTCTCTAATACAAAGTCAAATTTTGAGCTAAAAGTCAAAGTATTGAGATTAAAAAAACCCGACTTTAGGATGACGATATCAAATTTTCTTGAGAAAAAAAAAGAGCAAAGTTTTGAGATAAAAAGACAAAAATGGGAAAAAGGCAATTTTTTAATTAAAGGACAGAGGTATGAGAGAAAACCCCAAATTTTGAGGGAACTTGGGACAAAAAAATCTAAATTTTGAGGTTAAAAAGTCAAAATTGCATGGAAAAAAAAAATCAAAATGTTGAGCTGCAAAGTTAAAATTCTGATAAAAAGTCAATATTTAAGATAATTAAGTAAAAATATTTGAGATATATACGGCAAAATTCTGGGGTAGATGTTGAAGCTTTGAGACAAATAGTCATTATAAGAGGAAAGTTGAAACTTTGACTTTTTAAAACAACATTTTGACTTTGTATTTGCAAAAAATTATAACAAAAAAAGGAAATCTCAACAAAGCCAGTACTTAATTTCCTATTTTCCTAACAGGCAGAAAGTGGCTTCATTGCATTATTGCTGTGAATGCAGCAAGGAATTCACAGCTTATGTTCGTCTATGTCAAAAAAGTTTAAGATTCTTCTTCTTCTTCTTCTTCCGCCAACTTTTTTGGATCGCTTCTTCTTCCACAAATTTCAACCGATTTTCCCCGTTCAAGCTTCAAATTAAATTGTTGGTCTACCTAGAGATAAAAGACCTATAGGCCAGAGTAAAATTTTTCATTTTGAAGGTGTGTTTTGTGACTTTTGAGAAGACTTTTGGCATGTGAGATGAAGTGAGCCAACACAAAGGTACAGTGATTTTCCCTTACCCTGCTTGTTTCCTTTTTTTTTGGCTTGTCAAAGCGATCTCCTGCTTTCTGTACTGTACACCCACTCTGATAGCTCAGTTGGTAGAGTGGAGGACTGAAGACACTGATTATAGCAGTGATCCTAAGGTCGCTGGTTCAACTCCTGCGCGAAGCATGTGCTTTTTCCAGCAGTTTCGTACTATTCCTCAGCTTAGATCAATGAGATCCAATGGCCAACTTCTAGGGATAAAAAATTCTTTCATTGTGATTCATTGATTTCCTTTCTTTTCCATTTATTCTTCAATTCACCCATTCATATTTTCATTTTGGACATTATTTCACATCCTTTCAGCCAAGTCTTCATGTTCATGTTCGTGAGTTCTCCTTCAACATTTTGCATTCAGCAGTTCAGCGCAAGCTTTTTCAAGATTCATTCAACCATTTTCAGATAAATTCAGTCATTCAGCATATTCAGGATTCTGCATTAGCAGTTCAGCGCAAGCTGCTTCAGCTTCTGCATTCACAGCGCAATTTCTTCAGAAATTGCTTTTCTAGTT
>RPOG01002315.1:0-98665 GCA_008086565.1 Thalassoma bifasciatum | reverse complement strand
GTTGACCATAAAAAAGAAACAAACAGGTTTTTCAGCAGTATCAAAGTTGCCAAGACGCATTGTCACAACAAAGAAATGTTCTACCAAACACATTTCCTTTTTGTGCTACGATCATATGATTGCCATCCTCCAAACAAGCCTCGGAATGTTGAGGAGAAGAAACATCTGATTTGTTTCTGTAGTCAATGTACTTTGAAAAAGTATTTTCTACAAGGTGGAAGGAGCATAAAATAACCCAGCCATTTTAAATTTTATAGAAAGATTTTTATAAAACACCTCTTGGTTTTAAATCTTGTATCTGGTTGTCGTGCGTTGGAAACTATTTAAACCGTAAAGGAATGTCAAATCTGAGTTATGAAATATTTTAATATATCGTGGGCAAATTGAAAATCAAACTCTGTGTGCATTCTGTCAACACAAACCTTACTGATGAGACAGCAACTCCAGAGAGAGAGATAAAAGCAGAAAATGTTGATAGTCTGAGGTGCCCAGGACTCATACCTGTATGCCTGTGCTGAGAATCATTTCAAGCAGGATGTGAAAGAAACAGTAAAATGCATGAATGAAACTGAGCTTGCAGAGTCGATACTCCAGGGTCTGAACAACCCACTCATACTTGATGACAGAAGCTTAGATTGTACTGTAGTTATTGTTCAACTCAGGTATTGCAGAATTTTCTTTATCAAACTCATAATCTGGTGCTCTTAACTTGCAGCTTCTTCTTGAGAGAGTTTCCTTTTTTGTATAAAGCCCATGAATTTATGCTTTGATATGCGACATTGATGCATGACTCGGTAAGTCTGTTTGCGTTAATTTCACGCCACCAGCTGGGGCTAGAGATCACAAGTTAATTGAAAGATGTCTGACTGTTTTATGCTACACAGACATACAGCTGTGAAGATCTTTGATAAACTTTAAGATGCAGAGACTGATACTCTTAACACATTTTTTTTACTGTCAGTGTCTTTCCCTTGATTAAAATTCATGCTTCCATAAGCTAATCTGAAGCTAAGATAAACACTCGGCCCTGTTTCCTTTCGTTGCATCACCTTCATATTGCAGGAAAAGAGTTACATTTTGTTTTTTTATTCCAGGATCTCTGTGAGTCATTGATCTCAGTTTTTCTTCCACTAGTGCTTTGATTCTTTAACTCCTCCCTGCAGCCACTCAGCAGGATGGGTATCCGGGCCATGACTGGATGGTCTCAACAGTTTTCCTCATCATGGCCGGAGACACTGAGCGCTCACTGCGTCTGTTACTTAACCTTTCTTCTCTGCTTACCTCTGCGTTCATCTGGCCGGCAAGAATACACGCCTCTGTGAGTACAGAGATGGTGCGTTCAGTTTGAAATGATAAACACACATTACAGGGTTTTGATCCAGGACATAATTTTGCTCATGCCCAGAGTGTCTTGCTGATTAAAAACAGAGACTTGGTTTAGTTCAAAGTTAAAATTAATGTTGCCATGAATGTTGTAATTGTACTTCTGTTGTCCACAATAATAAAGAACTGAAATTCTGATATTGTGAGCGCACTACACTAAATAGCACCACAATCAATCATCAAATATTAATTCAAGTCTGTCAGAGGAACTTCTGCTGGTTTTGTTGTGATGCATTTGATAAAGCAAAAGCAGGGGGTATTTTCTTTTTGCCACTCAGAAGTCACATATTCCATAATCAAACAAGGTGCCTCTTCCCAAAAAGTAAATTAAAGAATCCAAACGCTTTTGGACCATATTGTCATCCTCTAATCTTTACTTCCTTGTCCAAAGCACACCACAACTTGGTTAAATAAGGAAAACAGAAAGTTTTGGATGAATGCAAAAAGCCTTTTCCTCCCATAATGACATTCTGTTCGACTTTTTCATCTTCATTTTTCAACAAGGAGAAAACAAACATTTACACCTTGATGGATGTTTTTTACTTAACTGAAAAAAAAGAGCAGGGCTAGCTTTTGGAGGATGATAAATGAGGGGGGAAAGGAGGAGAAATAAGACGAGAAGGAATAATTTAAGCTAGGAGAAGAACTCCAAAATGAAGTTGAGATTCAATCATTTTAAATTGCAGGAGTGAACTGAGGTGCTGTGATTAAGGTTTGCTATCATTACACCAGCCTCTATCCCGTCTGCGTCGTCTCTCTTCAAAGCCAGTCTCGGCCTGATTGGTCTCGTCTGAATGTGTGCTGTGTTCTCCTCTGTGTGTTTGATGCAGATAAAGCAGGTGAATTACTCTACACAGCAGTTAGCCTCAAACTCCATAATGTGATCGATTTAGTCGATATTAGAGAGAAATGGAAAGGGCATGAATAATTAAGAGGCAGAGGTGTGTTTGACAGGGGATACAAACAAAAACTCTTCTATATGAACATGGATGGTTACATTGCTGGCAGATACTAAGAGAGATAAAGACAGTATTTGTGTTTTGACAGGTTCATGTTCCTGTGGAAGTAGCAGACTCTGGGATTGCTCCTGTTTACTGGTGTACAGCTCATTATGTGGAGATGTTGCTGAAAACTGAAGTTCCTCTGGTGCATTCGGCCTTCAGGATGTCTGGTTTCACCCCCTCTCAGGTAGGATCTTTAGTGATGAAATCTGAGACCTATAACTGTGTTTGAAAATGGAAGAATGATAATAACAATCAGTGTCTTTCTTGTAAAGTTTGATTTGATAGAGCTTGAACTCATCTTTGTAGCACTCTGTGTTGTCTGCAAAACCAGGGTTCCTACACATCCTTGAAAAGTCTTAAAAAGTCTGAAATTCATGTATTTAAAACCAAGGCCTCAAAAAGTCTTAAATTCATTGAAATCTTACGTTCTGGTCTTAAGTAAATTACTCAAACGTCCAAAATTTGTCAGGGCAGGATGTGCTGATGTTTTATTTCTTTCTTTCTTTATTTTTTGCGGGACTTTTTGAGAAGGAAATGTCGTGTGAAAACTGTCTTACAAGCTGCTGATATAATTTATCTGCATCCTAGCTGTTCAGTCCATGACTATGGGCCACTGTTTGCACTTTTACATACAGATATTAACCAATGAGCAACTTTATGTTCAATAAACAGTCAAAAAGTAAACTTATATGAATCTCATTAAGTGACACATGATTTGATTTGGTTGTAATGCAGCAGGATCCCCAAACCATCAACCATATTTATGTGTTTTTGGTCTTAAATTTCATTCAAAGTAGCATTAAAAAGGTCTTAAAAAGTCTTAAATTTGACTTGCCAAAACCTGCAGGTACCCTGAAAACTTCAAAAGCCATCCCTGACCACAGTTTCAGTCTTCATCTTTATATTCTTGGCAGTGACTGGAAGCTTGTTCTAACTAAAATACTAGTCCTATTTGCCCGAGAAAAGATTATTTTGGCACTTTTTCATCATTGTATCTGATATTCAAGAGGTTGAAGAAAGGATTTACTTTACACTTTATCCTGTCCAACTGGGGTATCCATTGTAGCTTCACATGATTCGCAGTTAAAAATAATCCCAATGTTTCTCACACTGGTGTTTTTCACCGCCTCTGTCTAAAGTGCTTTGTTTAAGCAGCTGTCTCTTTAAGACTCTCTACTCTACAAAACCCCTTTCCTCTGATTGGCCAACCCTCTTAAGGCCTGTAATGAAGAAGAATCATGGGCAGCCCTTGGTGTTTGAGGCCCATCCATCCAGAGTGTTGTGTATCTAGTTGGGAGATCCTGATCCGATGACATCATTCCAGCAAGTCATGTGACGATCTTGTGCTTCTTTTTAAAATGGACCAATTGAGTTGCCTACAGATAGATTTAGGGATTTCTCCAACATATGAATATGGAGAGGTTTGAAAGTTGGCACACGTTTAGTGTAGGCGTCCAGCACTGTTACTTTATCTCCATGCTTAAGATATGTAAAATGCAAATTCATACAAGAAGCATAAATACAGAATCTTATGGGCTGTTTGATGTTAACAAGAAGGTTGAGAGACTCGAAATTCCTTTAAGGCTTCAACCTGCTCAGAATTTTTTCATTTCAAGAGTTAAAGTGTGCTGGTATCTCACTCTGTATTGCTTGCTAAATTCTGGCCCTCAATCAGCATTGAATCAGGGATAGGGATAATGTAGAGAACCTGATGTTATTATGAAGCAATAGTTTCTGTGCACTGTAGAGAATCCAATATTTCATCCCTTTTCTCCTTGTCTTTTAGTTCTGAGTCCATTATTGAGTCTCTAAAATGAATAACAGAGAGTCATGACTAACAATGGAAACAGAATTATATTTAGATTAGACTGACTGTAATTCTCTGTATTATGCACAGACATGACTCCTCTAGCAGCAGCAGAGTACGCACACTTTTTTTGTGTTGTCATTGGTTTTGAATAAAAGTTACTAATTAACAATGTGATGTGGAAACCCCAAGTGGGATTGTAAAGCCTTTAAAGTCACTCTTTTACTCGCCCTGTAGATGACTTCTCTTTTTATCCTGCTTTGACTTCAGCCAACTTAAAAATTCCGAATGGAGTCTTTGACATTGAATCTCTTCTCTTTTCTTTGGCAGAGCAGCTGAAAAGCTAGATCTCTGCTCCTCTGCTTGTGATTCTTTTGACACAGACTCGTCTCTCCTGAACAACGAGGCAGAAAAAAGGGTTTCACCTTGAATCTTCTTATGTTTGATCCGGTTTTCTGCGTGTCTGCAGTTGACAGTCGGGCTCAAATAATATTCGGCAGCTGGGGTGTTCATAAGACTCGCTGCATTTGCATCAGAGATCTGAACTCTCTGTCTCCGGGGGTGGAGTTAAACGTTAACATTCAGCTCATCCCTTTTCTCTTCAAGGCAATAATGGGCACCTGTTATTCAGTCAGAAATGGAAATACCTATTCCAAAAGTTTGAGCTTTGAAAACCTGACAAAGCAGCAGCAGCAAATGAAGCATTATACACCTCTGACATTCAAACAGTAGAGGTTGTGTGTTTATGTGTATGTGTATGTGTATGTATGTGTGTGTGTGTGTGTGTGTGTGTGTGTGTGTGTGTGTGTGTGTGTGTGTGTGTGAGTGTGTGTGAGTGTGTATGTGTGTGAATGAGTGAGAGAAAGAGAGAGAGCTCAGTTCCCTGTCAAAATCCATTTACAAAGCGTTTAAGCATTTAGAATAGATTGCCTTGAGAATAGAATGTGTGCGAGGAAAAGAGTCTTTAGCAAGAGCAGCGACCTGTGCTGGGTTAACCATAAATACGCTCAATCACTGGAGGAAACGCGAGGTGTTCAGTTTACACGTCCTGAATAAGAAACACTGTGAGCCTTTATGGAAAGTAACATGTAAGGAGCCCATTTAGGGGTTCACTGATCTGAATCTGAGCACCAAAGATCCAACCATACTGGTCAGCTGTTTCCTGGGCCAGTAAAAACTTCACTCGAACCAGTCAGGGATTCAGATTCACTGAGGTGTTGTTTCTGCACAGCATCTTCATCTCGTTGGAGTAAGACTTATGATGATGACCTTTTAGCAAGACAGACATTAGCTTACACAAATGGTTAGTATTAGTTAGCTCACACACTGATCTGAAACATGATATACAGTCTCCTCCTCAGACAACAAGTAGACAAATATTTATATGAAGGTACTATATATATATTTTTTTGGGGTCGTTTTCCACAAGAGCTCAGTTGGCTGTAGATTTTTTGTTCATATGCGAGTAGTACACTCACTAATGAAACGTTTCTCGCACAACCCTGTGTTTGAAGAACACCCAAAACCAATGACAGCACTGTCTTAGTGATTCACAGCAGCTTTTTAATCACGTTAGCATTTTCATTAGAATCTTTATTGTTTCACTGCATTATTTATCATTTCCATCACCATCTTTATTATTCCCAGCACCTTCCTTAATGTTTCCAGCACCTACTTTTCATCATTTTCATCTCGAGCCTATGCCAGATTGGTGTATTTGTATTATACTTATTTTTAACCAAGGAGTACATTTTTTTTTTTTTTTTAAATCTGAAATAATAGGTGTAATAGAGCTGGTGTATAAGCTGAAGTTATGACATGAAAATCACTTTTAATAGTAGTGTGTTCTTCAGTGCGTAACATTTCTCAAGTTCTATTTAAAAGTCACCTTTAAAATGTAGTTCTTTAAAGCTTTTGAGTTGTAAATGCGTGAAATTTACAACTTTCCCACACCCTCCAAAGTAAGATCCAACTGATAGTCTGAGAACATTTTCACTGAATCATCACTCAGCTCCACCGCAGCATTCAGAGCTCCACACAAAGAAGCGGGTTCTGATGTCTGAGTGTGACCTGACCTGCTCCGATTAATAACAGTGCTGAAAGCCTGTTTATGGCAGAAAGGAAATGAAGTAGAGACTACTGCCAGGAAACAGTCACATTCACCTTTGACCTCTAAGTTTTAGCTCACAGCAACAACTGAAGAGAGCGGGTTTCACTTCTTTCCAAGAAGCGCTCATGGAAAGACCTTGAGGGATTTATTGTTCCTTTTTGTAGGCACACAAAGTGCTTTCTTGGTGCATTTGTTTTTCTGGCTGATGGTTTCGAAGCACAGATCTAGACATTCTTGGTTTTTATCACAGCACACAAATTAGGATGTCAGTGTTTTCACTAGAAGTCAAGCTGAAATGGAGGAGGAGAGGATTATTATCGGATATGTTTTTGGTGCATTAGTGGAGCTTGTTTGTATGCTTGAGCAGACTTTGGTTGTTCGTAAACACAAAGGCTAATTATTGTCACTCGTGTTGGTTGACCGTGTGTGTTTGCGAATGTGTTTGTCAAAGCTAATGCAGCAACATCTCTGGGATGGTCATACAAGCTTACTTGTAGTTTAGAGCTACTAATTAGCCCTATGCTGCCAGTTTGCAATAAATATACTCTGTACTGTTACCAGTGGTTGCCTTTGAAGTGAAATTGTTTTTTTTATTATTTGTTTGTTTTGTTTAGAAATAAACCTTAAGGTTTGGACTTACGTTTATGATCAGTTGCACAAAGTTTTGACAAAAATGTCTTTTAAGTGAAGCACTGTCTTAGTTTTTATCCACTCCTTCCCTCTGTAGATAAGTAGGTTCTTTTGTTTTGGTTTATTTCAATTTTGAACAGGTGGGAACCCCCTTGTGGAGCTTCTGCATTAATATCACAGATCTCAGCTCAGCCATCAGCTGGAGAAATAAAACATTAGCATGCATCTCCATGTCTCTTTGTCCCCTAATCCCAGCTCAATATTCAGCACTGCTGTGAGTTATATTTTTTTCTCTCTCAAAATAAACAAGTTTCACAAAAATTCATTTAGAAAAGCTGATAAAGCAAACAAAGTACATTTAAACTCCACACATATAGAGCATGAGGGTGCAGCTGAGGAGTTTAAGTTGATATTTAAGTCTGCAGGTGGGTGAAGAATAAATCACTATTCATTATCCCAGTCATCATGTCAGTGTGAAGATAAACAGGGTTTGTTTCATATGAACTCCATTTCATGAGACAAATCCAGCTTCACTCTGAACTGCATCATTCGACAACAGGGTATACAAACTTAACACCACCAGGATCAGGTGGAGATGAGAGGTAACTGCAAACAAAAAGGCTCTGATAGTTTTCTCAAAAGAATAAACACAACAATCAAAGGCAATTAAAAGGAAGAAGTAAGAGACAAATAGTTGTTAGTAGAGAAACAAAGCAGACAGCACACACACACACCTAAGATAGCAGGCCTAAGTGAACATACAAGAGAAACCAAACCACTGCTCCAGAGCAGCAGAAACTAAACTCAAGAATCATCTCTAAAGAGCAACACAAGAGCGTCCAGGGATGCCTCAAGAGGACACAAAAGACTGAGGTTTAAAGGAGACCAAGTGTCAACCCACTACACTCTTATAGAAACTTGAAATCACAGCTACAGCACACTGAAGAAGAATGTAGAGCTTAAGCAGACACACAAGAGCACAAACAGCTGCTTCTCACTACCTCTGAAGGTGAGCTAATGAGTTAGCATGGGGATTTGATCCCGAGAGTATCGGTCTGCTTCTAACACCTGCTGCCAAATAAGAGGCAACGAAGAACACACACCTGCCCCTGCTCTGTGATGATCACACAGCAAACTCAGAGTGAGTTAACTGGGTGTCCCTCATGTACACTGTGGTATCACAAACAGTTGTATCATTATATTTTCCATAGGATAATGTCAAACCACAAGTTGGATTCATACAAGAACCAGATTTTTGCACATCTTTTTTTTTTTTTTTCTAAAATAACACTTGGATTATCTACTAAATTGAATGGCTCTACTACTAAAAAATCTCTTACACTCACACCATGTGTTTGTTGCTCTGCAGGTTTATATATATCAAGAATGCAAGTTCACCCAATCAGAGGCAGGGCTCAGCTGATTGACAGGTGTTTTGCCCAGCTGTTAGTGTGGGGGCTCACAGCCTGCCCCATTTCCAATATGGCCCCTGTCGACAATTTCCCTCAAAACTGTTTCAGAAACAGATGGGTAACATCACCATGTCCATTTATCATATTTATTACAGTCTAAGGGTCCAGGAGCTGGGATCAAACCCTAATCCTTGTGAATCGAGAGACAACTGAGCAACAACTGCCCCCTTTGCTATTATTTACAATCTATAATGTGAAGAATAATAAGTTTGCTGTGTGGCTGACAGCAGCAGAGTTAGCATGATCAGCCTTTGATTCTTCTTGCAGGTAAACATTAAAATGCCAGTGCGAGCCACACCTTTATCTGTGCTTGTCTACAGATGGTGGCTTTACAGCTTTGACATTATACATGAGTGACATTTCAGGTCTACAGTTTTAAAAATAATGATTTTCTTTTTCTTTTTTGTCTAATGAGTAATTCTGGGCAACAGTGACAAGGAATATACTTATACCCCAAATTCGATTTTTGTCAAGTCATTTTTTTTTTCTGTGTATATTTTTCAGTTCAGCTCATCTTTAATTGGCTGGAAGTTTTGTTAGGAAATCTACCACCCAAAGCACTCTTTGTTTAGCAAATTTGTATAGTTTTCTCTTAATTGCATCCCAAAAGTAGATTATTTTACATATTAATAACATGTTCACTGGACTGAGAATAGAGAATTTGACTTCTAAGCAATTTAGTGTTACTATAAAGATGCTATTTCTAATCCCAGCAAACATTTTCTTACATACAAACTTAGGCAACATCCTTCAGACAACTATTTTTTCTAAGTTGAATTCCCTTACCGATAAGAAATTCAGGTAAACCTTAAGACTTTCATGGTTTAATGATGGCTTTGACATAAAAATATCTTTAGCTCTTGCACAGTTTAGAATAAAACTAATGGCTTATACAAATGTAGTAGGTCATTAGACTGATTAATATGCCAAAAAAACTTTCATGAGACTGTGACAACAGTTTGTAATCACTTTTTATTGCCGACTACTTTGAAGATTGATGACATTGTAAGGGTGGAGACATCTCGTATCCCCATGATTTATCACAGGGTGAAAACACATCTCCAGCGATTGATAAATTCTCAGAAGCATTAGGTTAATCTTTCATATTGCAGAGAAAAAGGGCTTTTGTTTGTGTTCTGGTTTGAATTAAAAACTGGTGGTGTTTAAAGAAAAGTTGGTAATATTTAAAGTTTCATTCAGAGATCACTAATCTCAACTTTTGTCCTTCTCATCACAGATGTGTCTCCACTGGTTGGCTCAGTGTTTCTGGAACTATCTGGACTGGACAGAAATTTGCCACTATGTTTCCACCTGTGTGGTGATGGGTCCTGACTACCAGGTCTACATGTGTGTGTCCATATTCAGACACCTTCAGCCTGACATCCTGCAGTGCACACAGTCCCAGGAGCTGCAGGTCTTCCTCAAGGTGAGGTGGAGCGGCCATGTAACAACAGAAATTTTTTAAACATCCTGACAATTTTTTTAAGTCTCTTGTCCAGAGAGAATTATATGATGTTGACTATTCAGATATTTATGTGCAGATACTTACTCTTGGTTGACCAGATGTCCTCTTCTGTGTGAAAAATGTCCCCCCTTTTTGGTCGTAACATTATTTCAGGGGGGATTTAATGAGTTAAATGAGTTAAAATTTTGAGATAAAAAAGTTCAAATTTTGAAGTGAAAGGCAAACTTTCAAATTAAAAAAGACAAAAAATGCTGAGATATAAACTCAAAATTGTGGGATAAAGTCAAAATTCTAAGATACAAAGTTGAAATTTTCACTCTTTATCTTGTAAATTTGACTTTTGTCTCAAAATTTTGACTCAATCAGGGGGGAAAAAAAGAAAAAAATCTGGACAAATCCTACGGAGCCCCTAAGGGTCACAGCGAGTTTTTTTGGGGGGGGAGACTATTGCGTTCCCTCGCAAAAGTTTTGCATTCCCTCGCAATACCTTTTCGTGTTTGTTTCCATGTTG
Organism: Thalassoma bifasciatum; assembly: GCA_008086565.1. Classification (NCBI taxonomy): domain Eukaryota; kingdom Metazoa; phylum Chordata; class Actinopteri; order Labriformes; family Labridae; genus Thalassoma; species Thalassoma bifasciatum. Next base: position 88,283 of record RPOG01002315.1, on the reverse strand, counting down.
CAATTTACAGACGGTCTTTGCGAGGTAGTGAACATTGCTGTGACTGCAGAGATATGTCAGTTTTGTTTCTGAAATGCTCTAATGATTAGTTATTAATCATTTTATGTTATCATATTGAATCTCTATCTTTCTGACTTTTCTGGATCCATTCTTTGCCCACCTGAGTGAAAGTGAAAACATGAATCAGAAGGATCTGAAGACAAAAAGGTATTGCGAAGGAACGTAATAGTCTCCCCCCCCCCAAAAAAAAAACTCGCTGTGACCCTTTGGAGGCTCTGTAAAATCCAGTTTTTCATCTTTATATTTTTAACTTGTTGAGATGGGCTTCTTTGCTATATTTATGTTTACATTACGTGGAATTTTCACTTCAGACAGAAAGAGTCTGTTAAATAAATGTATGTATAAGCTACTTTGTTATCTTTGAACATCTTTGGGTATTTGCGGGTATTTCCAAGCGGCCAGGTAGGGGGTCCTCTTATGGGGTTTTAGAATATGGTCACCCCACTTCATAACAAGCTACCTCCATGGCATGTGTCCTTTTACTCCTTCTTTGAGTTTACGGTTACGGTTTAAGGTTGATCTGATTATAATTCCTAAAACTAACTTCTGCTGGATCACAACACAACTTTTCACTGTCTTGTTCTCTATAAATGTTTAAGTCCAGCTGATCATTATACTACAAAAGTACTTCAGGAGCATCACAGACCTTCTACTTTATTTGGTCTCCTATCTGGATTTGAAATATAAGAACAGACCTCTATTGAAGTGCAAAGCTCTCCCTTTGCATTCAGCACTGATCCCTGACTCAAATTCATATAGAAGAGAAAATCAACTTTTTGAACCTGCTCTTAAAACTTCCCACATCTGTGAATTTTTCTAGTTATGTGTTCTGGGAGTTAAAATCTCATTGAAACAAGTTCTGTGTGGTGAGTTTTGTATCATCCCTGAATTGAAGAGTGCAGAGTGAAATCTTCAGGGTCACTCTCTGAGGCGTGAACTACTGTTAATATCTGAAACATTAAACAGCGCTATTGTGAGCGAGGCCCGTCCCTGACATGAAGCACTCGTCGTCTCTTGTTAAATGTTTCAATCCTTCTTGTCTCCGGCTGATAGCTCGGTTGTTAACACCACCATGAGCTGTCTCTGACACTTTTTGTGAATAAAAGATCAGTTACGGAGGCTTTATCTGAGGAAGCTCTTCTAATGAGCTGTAGCATCAGATACTGCTCCCAGAAACAGCGTGTCTGTGTTTGTGTGTGAGAAACTCGTCCTGAGCTGAACTGGTAAAAGTTTGACACGTTTTATTACGTCCATGGTCTTATCGTCCCTTCTCGTCTCTATCTCTCTGCTGGAACAATTTAAAGGAACTATTTTATTCTAGCAGTAAGAGGATTTTATAAAAAAAAAAAAAAAACCTTTACACTTCTCCTGCCTCATGGGGGATGTATCTATATTTCATCTAAATTAAAATTTGAAAGGCAAATGACTTCTTACAGTCATTTTAAGTCGAGCTGGAGTTTGAAATAACAGGAGAGGAAGGGTCACAAATTTGCCACTGACTCAGAGGCTACAAGAGACCACAAACCAACTGAAACTTAATTTCAGTTTCTCCATATTCAGAGAAAAATTACCTGTCACCACAAATATCAACTTGTTGTACCGTGGGTTCTCTGTTAAATATTTGTATTTGATTACAAAGTTTGTTTACCCAAGTTTACTTTCCCCCACAGTCCAGCTGTAGTAAGGCTGTAATCATTTATTTTCACTATCCAATAAAACTCTTAATGTCTTTTTCTTGACAAACCCAGACTCATGCTGAGCTCTGGAACGAATCATCACTCATATGAGCACCAGCTTTAGAAAACATGGAAGCCTTTGGTAATTAAAACATTAATTAGCGTACTTAATGACCTCAGAAGTGCTAATGGTGGATGGATCTTAGAAATGATGTGGGGCATTAAGCAGCTCATGTCACTTGTCAAACCTTCAGCTGAACATCAGCATATTTTGTGTTTTATATGAAACTTAAAGAATACATACAAGCCTGACCCCAATCGTGCCTGTGCTACTTAATCTTCACACTACCAGACTCACAAAAAAGACTAAGATGATTCTCCTCTGTGGTTTTCACTGCTTATCTCCTCACAGTTTCAGCTAGGTTCCTGGTGAGATCAATTAGCCAGCAAAGCAACTTCAGTTTTGATCATCTGGGATTAATTTCATGATGCAAAATCCTGGCTGATAGAATTTACAGGTCTTCTTTACTTATACTGCTGCTCTGCTGTTTTGGGGAAAGAAAAAAACACACCTGTACCCTTTTCAATATGATAGAAATATTTAACGCATAATTACATTGTTGAATGCTACAGTATTGATACAAGGTGTAGTAGCTAAACAGTTGGTGAAAATTATTACAAGGTCATATCCAATATTTGCACTGCAAAAACGGAAATCTAAGCAAGTCATTATGTCTTATTTTTAGTAAAAATTGTCTTATTGTTCTTAATTTGAGCCACATTCACCAGACCAGGTCATAAAAATGTCTTATTTCAAGTTTTTTTATGACAAAAATGAGGTGTAAATTGCTTGTAACAAGTCAAAAAAATCTGCCAATGGGTTAAGACGAATTTTGCCCCGGTAAGTTTCTTGAAATTAGAAAGACGTCTTAAAACAAGAATCTTTTATCTTATCTCATTGGCAGATTTTTTTTTTTACTTGTTGCAAGCAATTGATGCCTCATTTTTGTCTTTAAAAAACTTGAAATGGGACATTTTTATGACCTTGTCTAGTAAATGTGGCTCAAATCAAGAATAGTAAGACAAATTTTACTAAAAATAAGACACAATGACTTGCTTAGATTTCAGTTTTTGCAGTGTGATTCTGGCTAGTATAAATCCCATAGTAAAGTTTTAATCCCTATCACAAATGCAACATCAGAGATGACCTGTGTGACTGGGTCATCTCTGATGTTGCTTAAGCAAAACATAATCATCAAAGGATGGTGAGAGCATGCTGCTGGAGTAAGAAGGAAAAGTGGGCCAACACCCTGTCCTGCCATCCGGGCAACAGAAGCAAATCAATCAGTTGCTTACACCGTAATAAAGTAATAGTGATACCAGTGTCGTTAGAAGTTGTGACATTGATACCCTTGGAAAGTTGAGAGTCTGATGATTGGTTTACCGATTTTGATTAGACAAATTGTTTGTAAATGCCAGTCATTCAAAAATTAGAGGTATTTTGATCCCGTCAGCGAGTTTGGGGCCTTGTTACGCCACATTATGTAAGAACACTGCATTGTGTAATAATGTAAAAAATGTTGACTTTATTTTGTAATAACGCCACATTTTTTAATAATCTGACGCATTTCGTAATAAAATTCTTGAACACAATACGTATTAAATTTTCCCGCATTATGTATTAATTTCTTACATATTGCATCGGTTATTACAAAATGCAGGTGTCTTCTCTCTGAACTCTCAAACACAATCTGTGAATTCAGTTATATTTGACTTAGATTTGACCAATGAATGATCTTGCTACTTTTTTAAAATCAATTTATGGTTACGATTCATGCTGGTATGCTGATAGTCAATGTAATTCTGAAGGTAAGTTGATATTTTTTTTCTAATTAAGACATCAGTTTTGGTGGTTTATTACATAATGCACTAAATTCTTACATTTTCTAGGAAAAAAGTGCAACACCTGCATTTTGTAATCGATGCAATATGTAAGAAATTATTACATAATGTGGGAAAATTTAATACGTGTTGCGTTCAAGAATTTTATTACAAAATAAGGTCAAAATTTATTAAATTATTACATAATGCGGCGTTCTTACATAATATGGCGTAACAGGCCTTGTTCACATGTAGCTGGGTATTTTCAAAATTAATACCCCCCTTGTTTGTTTTAGAATTACTTTTGATTACACCTGATCATGTACAAAAAAAAAGCCATTCGAAACTGGGTAATTTAGGGCTCTAAGTGCCGGACCCATTGCAGTGTTTTTCAGACATGAGACCCGTGCAAGCTTATCAGAATGAATCCCTGTAAGTCCGTCTCTTCCTCTAGCAATGTAAACATGCCGCTGGGATCTTTTGTTTGAATCACTATAGAGGATTGTCCTTCAACATAAGTACTACAATGCACTTGAAGAAATAAGCAAGAATTTTTTGCATCGATGTTAAAACTAACACACCCACAGCCTTCATCGCATAGATGTCCTTTCTGTCCTAAGCTGTGATGTTTGAGATCCAAAATCTCAGTTTCCTGGTGAATACGTGAAACTTTGAAACTGGAGTTTCATAGTTCACTTTTACCAGAGTTGACAGAAAATATTGTGTTTAGTGATGTAAAACTGTAGTTGTCATGGCTTGAACTTGTAAAAATATATGAGGTTTTCCAGATACAGAGTAGAAAGAAAGCTGAATTCAGACAGAAATAGCCTCACAATATTGCAAGCTTAGTTAACGTCTATGAGACCAGTGATTCCTTGCCATGACAATACACTTGTAGGGCAATGCAAAAACAGAGAAAGAAAGACGTTGGATACTTCATTTTAGCTGGTACATGCTAAATTAGACTACCTCTGTCCACATATTGTTGTGTTTATTGTTTTCCCTTTAAGTGATCTGCCGCCATCGATATTGTCATTATGCTTGCTTTGCAACTTTGGCAGTCTTACAAAGTGCTCTCACAACAGAAATCCCAAAAAGACAAAGCAAAACAAAACAAAATAAATATATCAGTCAGCAAACAAACAGTGAGATTATATAACCTTATCAGGGGTGCACTCTCAAAATCTACTGTAAACACATAAAAAACACAACGGCAGGAGAGGAGAACCCAGGCACCACAAGAACTCAACTACAAAGACTAAATGTGAAAACACAAACATCGTATTGTTTTTTTAATATAACTTTAATTTCATGTTTTTGTTCATGTTTTGTTACAATAATGGATAAAATAGTGGTTGTAAATTGTTTTTTGTTCTAGTGGGCATTTTCACTGTATGAGTCAATACCCACAGCTTCTTTGAGGATCATGGATGGCGAGTTGCACAACACCAGTGAAAACTGACCCAAGTGGGAAAACATTGCTGGTTCATAAAAAAAAAATCTAATTCATTATTACTTTTGCTGAGTTTATTGAAAACATCCATAAGGCGATGACTGATTCACTGTACATCCTTATACCTAAGAGTACCAGATCTCCGAAAGGAAAAATATGGATGAAAGGATTTTAAAGAATTGCTGAAAATAAACACACACTTTATTAACATCAGTACATCAAACATGTCCAGAATGTGGCCTGTAACTCATACCACTATTTAATTGAAAGACTGTCTCATATAAAAGGTGTTTTTCTTTTTTTTTTTTTGGAGTAATGCATTGCTTCATGGAACTTCCACAGCACAGTCCTCCATCAGACTGGAAACTCATTTCTTCCTGACATTACTGACTCCCCGCCGAATGATTACCAGCACCCTGCTTTCCTTTTATTTCCCTCGCTTAAATAATAACTTTAACTTGTTTGGTCTTAATCTCCCTCTTCTATTCATTGCACTTCAGCCCTCTGTGGTTTTTCAGAATGTTACCTGCCATAGAGGCTGATTACGTTTGGGGTAATTATACAGGAAATGAGGTTCATGAGATCAATCTTTGCAGAGAGCAGCAAATTCATCTTTACCTCTGTTTTTAAAGCTACTGAAAGAAAAGTCAGTTTTGGCAAAAATAATTGTTAAACTGTGAAGAAATTCGAGATTATCAGACTTTGGAAACTCCCACAATGTTTGTTGTCTGTGGATGTTAAAAGCCCCCTAAATAGTAGTTTAATTCATCTATCAAAGGAATAAAGAGAATAAGTGCCGACATGTTACAGAAGACATAAAATGTTGATAATTTTCAGGTTGTCATCTTGGATAACGCTGCAGAGTGAAATCAGGTTGTTCTGTCTTTTGTTTCTCTGAATGTGTTACATCAACATGCTGCAGCTTTTGCTGGCATCGTTAATTGCCGATGCCACTCACAGCATAATGCACACAGACAGTTATTTGCTCTGCTGCATTGTTTGTGATGCCCATGAGGCCGTAGTTATCATGATGCAAAGTGCAGCTCAGGCAGCAATTACAGGCAGCCACAGTTAAAACCATGATGAGACAAATGAGCCGAATAAAACGCTCTGTCTGCTCTGATTCTTATCTCTTATACAATTAATATCACAGCACATCTTGTTGTGTGTCTGCAGCTTGGTGGAAATGTTGCTGCTCATTTAGACGCACATGTAAAACCTCATTACTGTGAACAAGGTTGTTTCCTTGCAGGTTGTAGTGTTCAACTTCAGGAGATTTAATTTGAGTACCTGTGACTTTGAAATAGATTGAATGAAAGTATTTTAATGAAAAGGTTACATTGGATTATTCACACTTCACCTCCCGACAAAGTATCTGATAATTAAGTAAGCAACCTTCTGCAGCAATAAAAAACCAATATCTGTCTGCAGAGCTGTTCTATAGGGACCCAAGATTAAACTGAGAGTCCCAAATTAATCAAGGGAAACAGAAAATAGATGTGTTGGTTAGACAAAAGTTTTATGTATTTACCTCTCTTTAACTTTAGCGACAAAGTAAAGTCTCTCAGGGACCTGAAGACTGTAGCAAGGGACAAAACTATCAGAAATGATTATATCTGTGAACCACTTTTGAGCTCCAATAATCCTGTGTTTTTTCTCAATATCGTATTCATCAAAAGCAAAAGTTGAAAGTTAAGTTTCATAAACTGAGCACCACAAGTAAAGAAGCTTGTGTTCGGCAGATTATTTCTTTGTTGTAAGAATGCTTTGTTGCGGTAAATCTTAAATGTTGTAAAACCTGTTATCTCACTTTTAAATGGAGCCATATTTGTCAGGAAGATGCATTTGTGGGGTGAGCAGCAGAGCTGAGTGTGTGGGTTGTGCTTGTGAAAAATTTGCCAAATCTTCTCTGTCAATGCCAAACAGCTTATTGAGCCATTGAAACACAAATTGCATTACATATAAAGTTATATTTAGATTGTAATTGTGGGAAAAGCAGGATGTTTTTTGCCTCTTGGGAAACTTTCTAATGTTGAGATGTTGTAGGGAGATTATCTTGTCCAGAGATTATCTCATCTACTGCTCCCCCAGAGCTCAAATCCACAAAAAAGAAAGAAAGAAAAAAAAAGCTATTTTCTGTGACCAAAAAGTACTGCCTATGTGAAAAAAAAAAATTGATTGCCTCTAATATCAGTATGGCAGTTGTAAAAAGATTTTACCTCTGACCAACCTCTCTTTCCCTGCAGGAGGAGCCAATCCAAGACTTCAAGGTGAGCAACTACCTGGAGTTCATGAAGGAACTGGAGAGCCGATACAGAGGCATCATTCTCACTGACATGAAAAACATCCGAAACCCTGTTGTGTAAGAACATTTAGACCTTCCCATGTTACAACAGATAGTTTCTCCAAGTGGTTGTTGGACAAAGGTTGATGAACCTTAAATATTCTGAGCATTTGTCCTTGAATATTTCAAGTGTTCAGGTTTTCATGATGAGCAGAGCGCTTGAAAAATTAGATGGGAAAACCATTCTATCAGATTTAAGATGCTGCCAGTTGTTGCAGCAGTGGTGAAGAGCTTGAAATTACTGCAAAAAGTATGCACCTATTCATGGGGGGCAGATATGTTTAAAAAGTGCGACAAAAAAAGAAAAACTTAGAGCCAGGATGACACATGGCTCAGCTTTTTGTTGAAGATCCAGTTACTGAATGTGTATTTATTAAAACTATGTATGTATTATTTTTCTACTGCGTACAAATCTTAGATGTTTTGCTCTTTATTTCTAATTTCTCAGCTGTGAATAAATTTAGAGTTGAATTGGAAAAAAATCTTTACGTAAAATGTTTTTTTGCTATTAAATGCTACAAAATGCACCGTATGACCAATCCTTTTCAAAGACCCCATCACAACCACGTCACAAATCATTAATGCCCGATCATGCAACGATGCATCCCATAGTCTCTGTCGCTGGTGGACTTATGCAGGTCTTTGGATGAAAGATGCATGAGCCAGGTTGTATCTTTGTGATAGACCCTCATTAGTAACCCTGGACTGCTCTCTGTCTGTCTTCTCTCTGCTGTCCCTCTTCAGACACTCTGAGGCCTGAATAATAAATCATTTCATGCCATGCATCCATCGCTAACATATAAGTGTTTACAGACAGTGTGCAGGACTCAGGACAAGGCATGTGGTGACTAAAAGAGAGAGGAATGATCAGGTGTTTGTCATGTCAGACATTCTGCATTTTTCACACTGGGGGTAAAGAGTGTAGATTCTAGAGTTTTTGCATTTACCTTTTTCAAAACTCTTTCAGAAACTTTGATTGCATGAGGCCAGTTATTCAAAGGTAATCTGGTCTGATTATGGTGATCGGTTTGGATCAGAGTCTGAGGTTGTTCAAATGGAAAAGAAGGATTCTGGAATTGGATTAGGTAATGTAATCCAACTGAAGTTTTACTCTAGATCAAAACTTCACTGAAAAATCTGGATAACTTTGATCCAAGAAAAAAAAATCAGGATTATCTTGATCTTACAGTGAATAAGATTTCAAGGTGGATGTCAGGAAGAAAATGTAGTAAAACTTTCAAATTGGTCAAATAATACATTTGTTGTTTTTGTTGTATTTGGTGCACATATTTTAGCTATATTTTACACTTGACTCATTACAATGAGAAAGTAAATGATGGAGACATTGGCTTCCAATTAAAATTAAACAAATATGATCTTGTTACCATGAAATAATCACCCAAACAGATTTCAATAACAAACAAAAATAATTAGGGGCTCGGGCTTGACATGAGCCCCTAGTTATTTAGATACATACAGACACACACATACACAAACACATGAAGACAGGCGCACACACATACATGGACACATACAGACACACACATACACAAACACACACACACACACACCAGTATGCACTCTTAGTGCATCAGCCTCTTATTCAACCTCTGTTTAACCAGAAACTAGATTAATGCTTTAAGGTTCAAACCAGGAACAAAATGGAAGACCAAGTATAGTTCAACCTCATCAAGCAAACTGCAGATATGCCGGGCAGCCGCCCAAGTCCCTCATACAATTTCCTTGGAAATTGTCTAGTCTTATCTGAAACTGAACTGAACTGAACGGAACTTAACTTAACTAAGCTTAACTAAACTGAACTTAACTAAGCTTAAGTTAACTTAACTAAGTTAAACTTAACTGAAACTAAAATCCATTAAAATAACTTAACTGCTTACAACATTTTAACCTTATAACCATATGTATGGTTGGTTGTTTCAACCAGAAAGAAAGTTGGAGGATTAATGAAATGAAATGCCCGGCAGCCGCCCGAGCCCCTCTCACGATTTCCCTGGAAATTGTCTAGTATATTATGTTTTTCTGTCATCCATCACTGTATATTTGTTTAAAGAAACAATAATCAGAGATGGAAGTTGTCAAAAATAATTTATAACAATAGCCTCCATTACTACACATCCGGTCAGTGCCTTATCCTGACATTAAGACTTTTTTTAATTGAATACATTTTCAAAATATTCATGATGGATTTCTCAATGTGTATGTGTTTTTTTTGTGTTTGTTTGTTTGCTGTTGCTTAGATGACGTGTCATACAAGAAATTATAAATGGTATTGGATGTTTTGCATAGCTGCTATCCCACATTGTGATATGTTGTCCCATTTAGAGCGCTGGTAATCCTAAAAACTGTGTATCTGGACCCAATCCAATGTTGCTTTGAAAAACTGGCATAAAACTACGACAGACTACCTGATCCTGGAAAGGGAAAAAATGGGATTCCAAATTCTGGATCATTTTGACCCTGATAACATTCTTTTGATCCAATGGCCCCTGATGAGTGCTTCATGCTTAACACCCACTTTATGGACTCAGCCTTTAAATGCCACCTCATATTCTGATTTCTTTAACACATAAAGATGGTACTTCCCCAGGCTGTTGAATCAACGTGTGGTAGTAAGAGTTATGAAACAAAGCGACTAAAGTATACGAAAAGAAAAATCATCAACCTTAAAGTTGAGTGCATCTTTTTTTTCCCCATTTCTGTTTTTATTCTACACTTGACGAGACAGCAGTCGTCCCTGCTTCAAGTGTGACTTTTGAAAACAGATAAAACTTCTGTCTCTCTGATTTGATAAAGGTTAGTTGTCCCCTCAGTCTGCGCTTGCTGGAACGCTGCCAGGCCGTTCATGTGTCACAAAACAAGGGGGTCAGATGTCGCCTCTCACTTCAGAACTTTGTACAGTCTTCAGAACAGCGGAGCGGGCTGTTTGGAGCTGCACGAGCCATTCATCCAACAGCGAAGAACGTCCATTTCTCTCAGCAATGTCAAGCTCCCTCAAGAAAAAAACTTCAGGATCCTTTGCAGCCTTGACAGATTACAGCCAGCCACTGTCTGCTCGCTGAATCAATCTCCTGCTCTCTCATTCTGAGCACAGAAGCAGCGTCCACATGGATTCAGCTGATGAAAACACCGCTGACAGACACGTCTAATATGGGCGCTATCATAGGCCCAGCACTGACGCACTCTCTCCTCTCATATCTTGGCTCAAACTCTGGAAAGTAGAGCAAACAGTGACATCTGGCAACAGCTTGACATTAAATTTTACTCAAAGCAAACAGAGAGCTGGTGAAAGGAGACTCAGCCAAATAAATATATTCTTGTCTTTTTTCTTGATCATTAGTTGAAGTTATTCAACAAGGAAAGCAGAGCTAAAGCCTAAAAACATGCATGTCAACAGTCTCTCCTCCAAGAGCAGGCGAACCATTCTGCAATGATTTTCTTCAATGTCTGCGTCTTATTCCAGTGAGTGAAACACAAACACACCTGCAATAAACACTTTATTCCCTTTAAAATTGCCAATCCACTCTTGTAAGTAAATCTTTTCCCGCGGGGTGTTTCTTTTTCTCTGCTCATCTATTGAAGACCTGAATAAACTAAAATCATTATCTCAGGCTCAGAGTCAGCCCACGGATTAAACCTGAAACTGTTTTTATTGGTTTCCACATCTGTTAGCGGGCTGACATCTGCATGTTTATCTGAGGCTTGCTTCATATGAGACGTTTTACTTTACCTCCGGCAATAACAGAAAAATAAGAGAGATTTAAGCCTTCAGGGCAGAAGCTCCTCTGTTTTATCCATTTAATTTATGAACTTTTGAGGAGTTTTTTTGTCACTCCCTTGAAAGGAACTTTTATTTAGGCTTGAACTTTGCAAACCCTTTGAACAAAGCAGTAGCCTACATCATGTAAGCCAGTCAATCCACCCCCCACCCCCACACACAAAAAAAAAAAGATTTGCAAAAGAATGGTCTTGTACTTTGTCTTTCTCCCAATACCTTCTTGAATCATATACTAAAACTCTGCATCCATAGATGGAGTGGAACATATTTATTTTTGAGATTAAAGGCCAAAGTTGTTGAAAGCACTCTAAGTAACTCTAAGTAAATTGAAGAAAATAGGGGAAATTTTTCATTAATAGTTATCACTTTGACACTTTTCCAGTTGACTAGTGACATCATACCAAAGAAAAATGCATTACAAGTATTTGAGATTTTGCGTTTATATAAACAGATTAGGCCTCTCTCCATAAAATTTTCCTTTATATACATATATTACAATATGCCAAATTTGAAAATTGGATAAAGCCAGATTAAAAGTTATTGTCTTTCTGTATTGTTTTATCATGTTGACACAATACAGAAAGACAAAATTAAAAAAGAGATTGTGGCTGTGTTTCTCTATCATCCCATACATTAGAAAACACAACATAGAGTCATAAGAAATCTATTTGTGCTGCTATAAAATGTAGAAAATACCATAGACAAAACTTTTCTCTTATCTAACACAAAATATAGATAGGAAGAAATCTCTTGGTCTAGTCGCTTGCATTATGCACTGATCGAGGGCAGTAACTTTGAGTTTCTTTTTTCCTCAATTAATAGTCTTCACCAAGATAAATGTAAACCAAAGCTGATTTGCTAGTTTGACATCGACCACGTAGTCCTCCATTCATCTTTTTGAAGTGCAAACAAATAGGGAACAGATTTAGTGATTGATTGCTGGAGGATTTAAGTATGTGTTCTTACCACATGTGGGTACAGGTCTTATCATCATATGCTCCTCAGCTGCATCCCTGCCCCAGCAAGTCACAGCAGATATGCAAGCTTCCTAATTTTGCCAGGTGCTTGAGTTGTGACAAATCAATTCACCAAAAAGCAGATACAGTGAAACAGGAAGCTGTGAAAAGACCCCACCTAAACTTGCCCAGTGACTTTCAAAATAAAACAAACTGTGTCAAAACCAGAACATATTTAACTTGACCACAACAGCAAACCAGCACAATGAGCAGAGTCAGATCAGGAATCAACAGGTTTGAGGTTTCACAGCCCAAGATAAATGGAGTGGGAAGCACAGGAACTCCTTAATCTGTGACTCCAGCTTTGTGGTGTCCTACATGATGCCTGACTGAATACGTAGCAAGTGTGATTTATTCGATGAGAGAGTAGGTAGCCAACACGCAACAGACCGAAATTGGACTGGAATTTCTTTGGTTTATTCCCAGCATTACATGCAGTTACTTCTCAAACTGCATTGCTGAGCATTTCAAAATAAAGGGTCTAATTTCTGTTTTTTCTTTTCTTTTCTGAGGCTGTTAAGGTGCTTTTCCATCTGAGGTTCGACTCTGAAACCTGAGGATATCTTTAAATGTACACTGCCCCCCACTTGCTTTTAGCACTCTACCAAAACAATCCATAACCCACTGACAATGACAATGAATGCATCCAACATGGAGAAATTAGCATTTGTAATATTCCATGCACTAGAAACATGGTAATTCCTTCATTCCAGAATCAAAAATACCTCGGCTAAAACCTCATGAATAGACCTCCCCATCCATTAAATTAACATCCTTTCACTGAACAATAGAAGATTAACCTTCACCTTCAGACAGGATTTCACTCCGTCAGAATTCTCAAACATGTTCAAGGAATTTATTCTTAAATCAAAATGAGAATGGTTAGAAAAACATGACCACAATCATTCCACTTTGATACAATTTTGTCACTGCAGGTCAAAATAAGTGTTATATATTCATGAGACTATAAAATCCCTGTTTTAAATTCTGTTATTTTGTTCTTTATCTCATTTGAATAATGACAAAATTGTTGAACAGCTTTCCATACCTACTCAGATTAATTTTCTTCACCCAAACAAAAGCAAATATCCCAGAACTCAGCCTAGGGGTCATCTTTGTTTAATTTCATAAATTGTTAGACTCAGCATGATGTTTGTAAACTTTACAAATAGACCTCACAGATGAAAAAAATGACAGTTCAAGCAACGAAACAGAGGAAAAGTAACGACATCCAACCCAACATGTGACACTGGAGCATTTGGTCACCTCCGTCCAGTTGGTGCAAGCATAAAATCTTCACGGTCCTATTTTAATCTACACTGGATTCTACATCACCAAGTTGACAACTCGCACTGGATTACCGTCTGTAACAGAAATAAATTACACTCTCTATTGACTCCGAATGAGCGATACTCAGTGCTTCTCTCACGGAGGCCCCTGAGTGTGCCTCAGAGAGTTAGCAGAGGAAAATCTGGCCCTCAGGGACCAAACTGGAGTTTGAAACTCACTGAGGCGTGAGGAGCTCGATACTGAGAGGAGACTTTTCATAATTTTTGTTCACTTGCAGGACCTGACAGGATCGTATCCAAGAGATCAGGAAGACAAAATTGGGATGTAGATGAGTGGGCATGTTTAATTAGTTTCCCCAGACATGAAACTTGAAAGTGTGCAGATGGTGCTGCAGGAGAAAGACAAACCTGAACTGACATCATGAATTTCAGCCTCAAAGTGAACAGTCTGCTGGATCAGGTGGGGTTTGTTTGTTTTTAATGGTTGTTACTTTACAAAGGATGATGGACACATTTAACCTGTGAGCTGAAGCTGATGTGATTTTAATATTAGATGATTTTAATGAAATAGAAAACTTCCAGGCATGAGACCAAATTTTGGAGTCAGACGTGTCTGGTACGCTAAAATACAAGACAAGCAAAATGCTGCATAAGAGCCTACGTGGACTTGAGTTGAGGAGTAGTAATGAAGCTTGTTAGTTGAATGTAAGGGATGTTAAATATTGAATAACACTGGATACAGGAAATCTGTAGTTTTGTATAATCTCTTTTCTTTTGCATCTGTCTCTGTGCCCCTTTCTCTGCTCAGCCAGTTGTGATGTGTTAAGCGCTTTTTTGGGGGCTTTTTTCCCCACGAAGAGAAGGAGTGCAATTTGGAGAGTGTAATGGGGCAGAGATACTGTAGGTTGGACTTGAAACCCAGGCCAACCACTCAAGGAATTGACTCATGGGGCATGAACTAACTGCTGGGCCAAGTAACACTACTTTTTGAAACAAATTCCCAAGTATAAAAAAAAAGCACAAAAACATACAAAAACACGCTCTTCCACTGAGGAACGCAACGCAATGCTGGTGCTCGCTGAGCTGGTGAATGTGTTCACAAAGCTACGATTAGCGGCAGTGGGCGTGCACTGCCACTTGAACTGAGCCATTGAGGAGGGGCCCAGTTTGGATGTTGTGTTTACAAACAGAAACAAAAATTCCTGCAGACTCTACCTCTAGGTGCAGCAAGGCCGTGAGTCAACAGATGTAAGATTTTACAGTCCAGCATGCACCAAGAGAGGATCATCAAAGGCTGGGAATTTAGAAAATTCCTCTGTCTCCAGACTCAGCTGTGTGGCGGCCTTGTAAGTTGCCAGACTTAACATGCAGCCTGTGTGTTGACAGGTGACAGAAAATGCATCAGATGCTGATGAGATGCTGTCCAGTCATAAATTCATGCTTAGAACTGGTATCGTAAAAGGAAATGAAAGTCGCATTTGCTAACTATGGCTGAAGTTTCCAGTCTCTTGTCTCTGCTCCAGAAGATTTCTTTATATCTGGCAACCCATTCAGAGTTTCAGGCTAAATGAACAAACTGTTGGGGTTGAAGCAAAACGTCTTTCAGGACTTTTACCATATCCAATTAGCTGGCTTTTGGATCAAGGTGTGATGATCTATATGACGAAGAACTTTAGGAGAAATGTAGATGAGTGAATCCCCAACCATGAAACCTTAAACCTGCACTTATTGGGTGAGAAAATATTCAGATCTTTTAAAGATCTGCTGTCGTTTTCCTCATCTCTACTTTTTGTTTGACCATCAGTCACTGTTTGACCTGCCCCGTTATCACACAATCACAGCCTCTCTTTAATTGTGACATAATGAGCTGTTTATTTCAATTAGCTGTGAAAAGCTCATTATCATCGCAGAGGTTGATTGACCTCAGAAGGAGACACAGTTTAGTGATGATGACTATAATGGCAACCTTTACAGTCACATAATCATCTGTTGTGCTATTCATCTTGATTATAGACTTTCCAAACTGACAGAGAGCAATTAGAAATAGTTAATTGTTGGTAATGAGTCTTAATAGGCAGTGATGAGGACACACCACACCCTGCTCAAAGCCTTAAAGTGTCAGCAAACTATTTTATCAGCCTTTTGTTGCTATCTTTGGTGGTTTTTATCACTCGGTTGTTCTTCCTGAACTCATTTGTAAGTGTCACTGATTCCTTGATTAAACTATTTTCATCCTCTGATTTTAATCTGCAGCTGCGGGAGTTCGCTGCCGTTGTCTCTTATCAGGTCGCTATCTGAATTTTTTATCATCTGTTCCCGGTTTGGTTTTTCTGCTTCTGTTGCTGCTACTTTGTTTCCAGTCTTTTGTTTGCAGTTTCATGGCAGAAACCCAATTTTAACAGGCAGAGATGTCATATTTTGATCATTTTGCATGCACACACTGCTGTGCAGAAAGAGCTCTGTGCTTAAGGGGGTTTTGTATTAGCATTTCCATTTGCTATGGTCAATATTTTCTACAATGAAGTGTATTGTTCATTGTGTGCATGTGAATCGGATGACTTTGGGGATTCATGGCTCAATGTTACAGACTGTTAAACACGGCGTATTGATAAGTATGCAGGGAAGGTAGTTGACGTTTCTAATAAAGACACATCAGAGCCTCGCGTTTCATTTTGCAACCTCTTTTTAATGAGGACACAAACTCAGAATGATTTATTGATCCCCAAAACTGCAGCGAGTGATGCTCCAAACTCTTTGTTTTGTTCTGTCTCTCACAGGAGCTCTGCAGGGTCTGTCTTTAATTTAAAGTGTGGCCCACTCTTGTTTGGAATGCATGCTACAGGCTTTCCCTGAGTCCCTCTGCCCAAACCCTGCTGCTATCAACCCTGCTGCCTGTCAGACGGTCTGAGAGAGACAGCGGAGACATGGTGAGAATTGTAATTCATCTTCTCACTCCTGGTTGCATAGACACAGAGCCCTGCACAGACTCTGCTTCAGCTTATTGCATCTGGCCCTCGGATTTGTGCACCAAAATCAAGAGTTGGCTTCCCTAATCCCTGCAAGTCCAATAATATCCAGAGTGTACTGGTACATGAAGTTTCCTCCTGGCACAAACAAGAGCCTGTCTCATTGTGTCCCGGATGCGTCTCTGCACTATCAAGAAAATTACTCATAAAATGAAATTGCCAAAGCCTTGAAAGCAATCAGCCCAGTCTGGGAATTTGTTCCAAAATAAGTGTGCAGCCAGTTTAATTTCATACCAATATGGTTGCATTAACTAATCTTCAACCCAACCAAAAACCTCGCCTCATTAGGCTGGACAATGTTTCCATCCACATGAAGCAGCCTGCTGGAAAAAAAAGTATAATTCTGTGCTTGAATCACTACTCAGTTTTTTTTAATGACGCACTAAACTCTGCCCCCTGCTGCTCCCATCTGTAGGCAGTTATCTGAAAAACTTAAACTAGAAAAAAAGAATGGAGAAATATAGTCTTTGTCATTCATGGCTGAAGGTTTGTAAAAGAATCGATGGAAAAAACCCATATATTTCAGCGAGTTGTTTGTATGTAAGGACCTTTTATTAAAACAAGATCATTACAGAAGAGAAAACATGCTCTTCGGCGTGATATCACCGTCTTCTTCATAAAAAAAAAAAAAATACAAGATTGGGGGTATTCTACTTAAGCTAAGCAAGGAATACAAATGAATACTTTGAAATTAGTATCCTATCATTAATATCAAGTGCATTTTTCTTGACACTGATAAAAAAAATTAGACATCTCAATATGTTGAAAAATCTCACATTGATTATATTATAAATTCTAGTACCATTTTCTAGACATGATGATACACTGGAAACAGGACACTCTGAAAATAGGTTTTAAAAAAAATGCCAATGGAACAAGAGTGAATTCTCTTCAACAAATACCTCACAATAAGACATCAGATTCAAGCTTTACTGGATAAGAGAGATCATGAAAACTCGTTTTACTCACATTTCCTTGTATTGAGAAGTTTTGTCTCATAATAAGGTTGTAACGAGCCGCAGATTTAAATAAAGCTTTGTTTTCCTAATTCAAGTTGAGTTTATACCTATATCTATAACAAATAACTCAATAACAATAATAATAATAATAATAATAATAATAATAATAATAATAATAATAATCAGTTTTCTGCATCATGCAATTAAAGAAAGAGCAAGATCAGTCTATTCCATAATGGTGGAGAGTCATTTTTAAAAAATACTGTTTGAGGCACCAATCACAGCCCCACTGTACCTTTAGCTGTAAGTAGCCTATCAACCTGCAGTCACAGGTATTATAACTAATCTCACATAATCCTCTTTCCCGCTAAGCTGCCATTTAGATGTCCAGCGACCTGAAACACTTTCAGTCTGAGAGCTCCAGAGAGTTTTCACTACCTGATTATCAGCTTATCGAGGTGGGTTTTTTTTCTCTCTTTTAAGCATAAAAATTTAACATAGTATTCCATCTAACGTGGGCATTATGTGGTCTTGAAATGCTTGACTGGTATCAGAAGATTGATTTTATTACACGGATCAAATTCAACTTTTTTCATGAAGGAATACCCTTTTATCCTTTCTGACTGCTTAAACTCACTGCCTTACATAATGAACTGAATCAGGCGTAAGTCTGTCTAATAAATCCATTCAGACCGTGCAATGACAGGAGGATGTGTTCTTGTCTTTTCAGACTCAGGAGGACGGAGCAAAATGTCATCCATTAGTGACACAGGTACTGAACTTTAGCACAGTGAAGAATAAACAAGGTATGACAAAACGCCATTTATAAATGCTCAACGGGACTGAAGCTAGAAATAAAAATCCCCTCAAGTGGAATATTTGAATGTTTTGAAGTGAAAGACATCCCAAAAATATAACCTTCATTAACTTTAATTTTACGTTATATACTTTTCCTGAGATTTAGTCATGAAACTTGAGAACCTTCTAATTCTTTATGCTTTTATCTATTTTCATCTTTAATAGTTCTTCTCCTTCAAATTTCAACATAAGATAAATACAAAGTTGCTGATTGGACTGTAAACAAAGGCAAAATGAAGTCTAAGCTAAAATTTTGTGATCCTTAACCTAGCAGGCCGTTACTTCGACATGCAATATCTTTGTTAGACAAAAGCTTATGGGCTTGTAGTTTAAGAGGAGGTATTCCAGTTACCATAATTCAAACATGGGTATGTAGTCACAATGCCATACGCTTGTTGTATATATGAGCAGATTTTAAAACTGCTACACATTCATATGTTGTAGAAACTGCTATAAAAGTAGAGCAAGATCTTCATGAGACTTTCTTAAATAATGGAGTCATTGCATAGAGAGCTCCTGGCTTGTTTATGACCCATCGTGAGGGTTGGCTTCAAACACCAAAGCCTGCCTATAGCTCCGAAAAAGTCTGAAGAGGATAGTAAACAGTTTTCTAAAACATTGGAGTGGATTGAACAGTGAGAAAAACAAGGATTTTCTTCAACTGTAAACCATGTGAAGCTACTATGGGGATCAGAGGAACAGTATAAACCAAAAAAGAAATAAAAAAGGAAAAAGCACAATACCCCTTTAATTTTGTGCTGTCTGGTGGTAAAGTAAAGAACTGACAATAAAAATGAGCTCATGTTGGTTTATTAAAATCTCAGGGCTCAGATGCAAGGTAAGTCTAAAATATAAAATGATCAAATCTTGAAACTAATCTTTTTGTTTTGAAAAGTGAAAAAAATTAATTTTGAATATGGAGTGGGTAAAATCCCCAACATGTTATTTAATACTCTAAATCCTGCTTTGAATAGCTCACTGGAACAAGAAAACACTATTCTCAAAGAAGCTCACATTTTGAACTGTTGTGATGCATTGTTCTTGAATGTTGAACCGCTCATGTGACGGGGTGGAGTCTGAAATGAACACCCAGCCAGCGCTAAGTGTAAACAGCTCATCAGTTTGAAGAGTCAAACTCAAAGAGCTTCCACAATTATGCATACAAGTTGTAGCACAGGAACTACTCATTAAACTTTTGTGTTAAAAGACTCACTTAAGTCAAACAAATTGGCAATTTTGCCTCAATTCCTAAACAGTCATGATTTCATATTCTTAGAAAGATTTGGTTGCACAAAAAGAAAAAAACAGCCAAAGCATCAAATGGGTGAACACGTTTTTCCATCAACAGCACTGTTTTGATCCAGTGTCATGTCTGGGGACAAAGTTGCGATCATCCCTGACATTTCCCCGGTGGCCTCCCAGCCTCCACATCTCGGCCCAGCGGAGGAGGGAAATGGGAAGGTGAGGAGGTAAAACGACAGAGCAGCAGCTCTAACCAAAACGACGAAACCGAACGTTAGATACAAAATGTGATTATTCCAAAGAATTTATCAACTAAATATAATAAAGAAATGTTAAAACCAGGCAGAATTAGAACAGTAATGGTTTATTGTGGTATGATTCTTTCCTCTCACTCTTCTGCTTTGAGCCAGAAGAGCTCTTTTGTTAATAGAGGGTAACAACTGTTTACTTTGAGCGTCTGTTGGTGCTTTCAGACAGGCTGAGCAAATGCTGAACAGATCCCAATTCAATTACTGTTTGACTTTGTCTGCTTTGATTAAACCTGACTGAGAGACATCTTGCATTACAAATAGATGATGTAGAGTCACTTTGAGAATATTTAGGCAATGAACTGGGAGGATGAAACCATGCAAAAAGTACAATTCAGCATGATGCTTTGGTGCCTTTATGTCAGCCATGCAAATACATGAATCAATTTGTGTTTTTAAGTTGTTATTTTTCGAAGACACCTAACTAGGCACTTCTCGTGTTCATCATCTTAAGAAGCTAAAACAAGGGCTTGCTTGCAAAATCAATCCAGCAAACCTCATCCCTATAGTGGTGAGTCTTGTAAAGCATGGGTGTCCGAAATCATTTTTAAAAAAGGTCTGTTGCCCACTTTGTAGCAATGACCCAAAGTATTATAAAAACTAAACTAAACTAAAATAAAATAAAACTTTAAATGTATGCTACAACCCCCCCTGAAATCTAAGCGTTTGTTTTATTTTTAGGAACAAATGTCTTTTTTAACTTGGTATGAGCCACATTTACCTTTTCAGTCCAGAAACATGTCCTATTTCAAGATATTAAAAGACAAAATGATGTCTGAATCGCTTGAAATGAGTAAAAAAGATTTAGCCAGTGGGGTAAGGAAAAGTTGCTTCTCAAGTTTCTTGAAGTTAGAATAATGTCTTGATACAAGACTTTTTTCTGACCCCATTGGCAGATTTTTTTTTAATCGTTACAAGCAATTTAGAATTTATTTTTGTCTTTGAATAACTTGAAACAAAATTTTTCTGGACTGGTCGTTTCTGAAAATGCAACACCATTTTACGTGGCAGGATCTGGATCTAGAATTTCTCAGGATTGTTTTTCTTGATGTTTTTAAGACCATTTTGACCTGAAAACAACATTTTATCCCCAAATATTTCTTATCCTAAATTCTGAATGATGTCTGTGCATAATTTTTTATTCTTTTCTGCCCCATTTCATAACTTAGATCTAGTCTTGTGTCCTCTATTGTGTTTTTTGAACTCTGGATGATCCCAAAGCACATTTTCATTGAAACACATCAGCTGTGAGAGATCTTGAGTTTCTGCAGAATGCACAGAGCTTTACTTTTGTACAAGAAGCCTATGCATAGTTCAAATGTAGTTTGGTGTGAGGTTATTGGATATACTTTAGTTTTGTTTGTGCTTTTGAGTTAAAAAGTAAATACACACATAATTTAGGACATGAGTCATTTCATTGCCATGATTTATACATTATGAGATGAATGCTGGGGGTTCATTAAAAAATTTACTACGACTGGCCTCAATTTGTGTGGTGCAGATCTTAAGGAAGAATTTGGTTTCAGCTCATGTTTTTGTCTCAAATAGTCTCTCTCTCAGTGACCTATTTTGCCCTCCTGACCAGCCTGAATCCTCACAAAAGACCACATTTCTGTATTGATCACTGATGCTATCAAACCCACATAGATGTGTGTTGTATCAGGCGATGAGTCAGCCAGGCTCATTGTGTGTTTCTGTAGTCGGCCTGCAGATATGATGGTTCTGAGATTGAATCCACGACCCCTGACACGGCGAACATCCTCCTTGTAGCACAGTCATCCTCCCTCTGTCATCACTCCGACCTTTCAGATCCATCCACTGTGCCTGTAAATGTGTGTGTCACTGTGTGTGTGTGTGTGTGGACTGCTTTTCATCAACATGAGCATGCATGTGTCGTTTTTTTTTACCTACCTGTAAGGCAGGGAGTTTGTCATGCACAATGTGTGGACTGCAGATAATAAACTGACAGCTTTCTGTGCATTGAACTTATGCGTGTGTGTGTGTGTGTGTGTGTGTGTGTGTGTGTGTGTGTGTGTATGTGTGTGTGTGTATGTGTGTGTGCAGGCTGATATGTCAGCAGAGCTCTGTTCACATATCACCTGCTCGTTCATTGTGCAGAGAGAAAGGTCATGTCATTAACTGAGCAGCGACTTCACTGCAACTCTGATGAGAATAAACTCAGAGACAAGGCCACATGACTGATGGAGAAATGATGGCTGAAGAAAGATGAGAATTTAATCACCACAGTGTGACATTACAGCTATCATTTGTACTTTTTTTCACTACCTTTTTCTCTCATGTGTCGTAATCGTGACATTTCCTCCACAGCTCGCAGAGACTGTCCACTAATCAGTTAGATAAAGACATTTACTCTGACAAACAAAACATTAAAACTCAATGAGAGGAAGGCAAAAGACGGTTGTTGAGAATAAATGTTTCCTGCTAGTCCAAATAATATGAGCTCACAGTGACTCAATCCTTTGACCTGTGATCATCAATATATAACCTTTTTTTCTGTTTAAGATTGTTTTTTTCTCTTTTTTTTTGCAAGCAATACTCCGTCTGTTCCAACGAAAAGCACAGAAATTGGCAAATAGGCACAAAATGTTATTTAAAAAACAACAGCAGTGGTATGAATTAGTTTATAATACAAAAATAGTACAAAAGTAATGTAAAACTGGAAATGGTTCACCTTAGAATGAATGTAAACATTTGTTTCAGAAGCCTGTGTTGAGATTACATGAGAGCAAATCAGCTATACTAGAAGAGCTATTTTCTCTGGACCCCCCCCCCCCCCCCCCAAAAAAAAAAAAAAAATTTTCTTATTCCCTTATTCCGCTTAGATTCGCAAACACAACTAATGTTAATGAAGAAGGGGCAGAAGGTGAATGCTAATCAGCTGAATAGTTTAAGGTGAATGTCTCTCATGTTTTATGCTAATATAGATCATCTGGCTTGTGTTAAAGCTGTGTGGTTTTAATGTGGCCACATCTCTTCAACCCTCTGAATTGTGAGCACTGATTGGACTGACATTTACCTAAACTGCAGCTCAAACACTTCGCCGTTGGAAGGACTTCGCTGCATTAATGTCATGATCAGTAACACCGAGCTGATGGGATGTACAGCTGACCTTTGGGGCTTCAAATAAAACCTCAAAACCAGAAATTGAAGTGAACAGAACAAATTAAAGAGCACAACAATAAAATATTGAGCTCTGAAGATGCAGGTTGTCTTTTTTTAACTCAGTCTCACAGATAAACATTTTTGTTTCCTTGAATGCTTGAAAACACACCATGAAAAATTAAAACACAAACAGGCAATGAAAATCCGTCCTCGACAAACAGCTCCAGGTCACTCACCTGAGCATCAGACCTCCTCGTGTTTAAAGTTTAATCCTTCACCTCTGCGTGGTTAAAGCTTGACATTAACATTCTGCTCAGCTGTATGAAGTGTTGATTATTACTCTCACTCCCTCAGAGTTGCCCTCACTGTAACACCATAAATGTACTTATGCATAATTTACCCAGGAAAGCTTTAAATAATTTAATAGCATGAGTTCTGTGATTGGCTGCAAAGTGAAAGCAGAAAGGCCGTCAGATGACACAGTTTGAAAAACTGGTGACACTGCTGTGACATTTCACCCAGAAATATTTGGAAGTTTACAAACATGAACAAAAAAAAAAAAAACCCTAAACAATGTTCTTTTTGAGCCTGATGGTGTGAATGTGTCTCTGTCAGCTCCTGGTTTTATAGTTTAAAGAGTGACCTCCTAATCTTGAGACACAGAAGAGATCCATGAGAGGGCATCCTAGTTTCTCCTTATGTGTCAAATTATCTTAGTCAGATGAACATTTAACAATTACCTCATATACTTTTTAAAGGATGCATCCCACAGAATGTAGCCTGGATCGTCTTTTAGTCAAAACACTGGTTCATCCCTGACACTTTCATCTCTGTGGGAGCCGTTTCAGCCTTTCTGAAAAGGCTTCCACTGACATCTGCTTTGTCCGTTGTCGCACCAGCCTCCTTCAAAGTGTCAACAAATCCATCTGCAGTGCAATAAAGCACAATCAAAACCAGCACAGGCTGATTCTCCTCCATGCTGACAGGCTACCTGCAGTTATGGGCCAAAGACTGAAAACGCGGACGCCAGGACACTCGGCTCAAAGTGAGGTCTCCACAAAAACTGTGACCCCTGGGGCCTGGCTGCAGGACAGATCAAAAACTCTGTCTCTTAATGCAATCCAGATAAGAGGTAAAACTTAAAAAAAAAAATTACAACTTCTAGAAATGTTTTTAACATCCTTATCCTGCAGTGGGATGAGGACATTATTTGACTGCACTGTGTTCAAGTCCTTTTTTTTTAGAAGTTGTTTTTTCATTAGTTATTAGACATTAAAAACTGGGTTTTCATTTATTTTTTCTGATGATTGACAGCTGATGTTCATTTGTAGTAGTTAAAGGTAAGAATTTCATGAAATAGAGCCAAAAGAGATAAGGCTTTCGTAAGAAATAAAATTCAAGATTTTTTTTCGTTTTCTTACCCAGTTCTACTCAGATTCTCTACTGCACTCTGGTTGCACAATGGTTGCAAATGCCTGGTATTGGGTCTGTCTCTTCTATGTTCAGGACATCAAGATGTCAGCCTGTCTTTTTTTCTGCTGTGTCATTTTGCTAAATGGCCTTCATTGTTGTCTCAATGCCCTCCACTGGCTTGGTGTATTAAAATCACTTATATACTTTTTTCCACTAAACATCACATGCTTCTTTAGTACCATCTACCCAGGCTTTCAGCCAATGTTGCAATCACAGGAACCATGTAGTTCCTGGGAATGTTTTACCAGAAACTAAAAGTTTCTGGACCTGCTAGTCAAAAAACACTTGATAAAACACCATACATGAAGAAGTTAGACTGCTCTCCGTGACATAGGTTTTTAAAGCTGCACACTCTAAGCTCCAGGTTGATCTTGTGTCCTGCTGTAATCCCTGAACTCAATCCCAAACCCTCCTGAGTACACTACCACTTCAGGATGTCTCTGAAAATCTACAGCCCTCACTTGTCCAGGGCTTACAGAGACTCCTCAACCTCAGCTGCCTGCTCAGTGTATCTAAGCTTCTCCTTCCACACAACACTTCATCTCCCTCTGGCACAGGGGGCGAGAGAGAGAGAGAGAGAGAGAACGAGAGAGAGAGAGAGTTTGCACAGTGTGATGGTCCAAAGAGTACTAGACCACCAAGTCAAGGCCTCAGACTTGCTGTTTCTGCAAAGACAGCTGGCCATGACTGCTCACACACCTCAGAGCCTAAAGTCAAACCTCATGCTGCTGCGACTTTCTGGAGTTTGTGAAAAGCTTAATTTGGCTCCCTGCTGCAGATTCACCCAAGATTCATGGCTAATTTATGACCAGGACTCTGGACTCTAATGTGTTATGAAGGTTGAACTTTACTCAAAGAAACGCACAAGGAAAAATGTCACTATAGTGTCTGAAAAGTCAAGTATAAAGGATTTTTTAATCCTTACGCATACAGCCATACAAAAGGAAAATTTAATACGTTTGATTCCCAGACCCCGGTTACTGAGTGGTTTTAACAGACTCTAGGAGTCTGACTGAGTTTGAAATCTCAATATCACACACATGCTGTCACATATGGGCATGACACATGCACACACACTCTCTCACACATATGCAGAGGCTAAGCAGGCGAGCAAGGAGGGAGCCAGCGGGAGGGAAATGTCAGGACAATGTCAGGGTGTTAGCTTGGCATGGCACAACTCGCCTCTGAATGTCTCTGAATGTCACCACTCTAGAGACCATAGGAGACCACACACACACACACACACACACACACACACACACCAGATTACACACCACTACACACAATACACACTATAGCACTTGCACAGAAATATGAGAGATCAACAGAAGGAGAAGAAAAAAGAGGGCTCTGCACTGCCCATCGGGTAAAAACGGTGGTCGATGAAAAATCTCTCAGTCTTTTATAAGGTCACTTCTGAATGTCACGTATTGATAATTAAAATAATGCCAAAGCTCATTCCCACCCATTCCCATGATTTTGTATGTTCTTTATGTATGAAAAGTATGATGATGGACTGAGAAACCCTCAAAGGTGAAATGAATTTATACCAAATCTCTCTGTAATTTTGTTATGAATAAAAGTTCTGATGTACTCTTCAGTGTTACATCAGATTTCTATACCTTGTACTAAAAGCATCATTCAATTCTGTTTTCTCTGTTTTACAACTCCAATTCCAATGAGGTTGAGACGTTGTGTAAGATGTAAATAAAAACAGAATACAATGATTTGCAATCCTCTTCAACCTGTCTTCAATTGACTACACCACAAACACAAGATATTTAATATTTCAGCCAGGATGTGTCTGTGAGTTGCCGCATCCATATTTCCCTTAATCCTGACTGGTCTCCTATTTCCTGCTGCTGAAAAACATCCCCACAACGTGATGCTGCCACCACCATGCTTCACTGTAGGGATGATACTGTGCAGGTGATTAGTGGTGCCTGGTTTCCTCCAAACATGACGCGTTCATGACAAACGGTTCAAGCTCTGGGATGATTACTGGTGGTTCTGGACTTTTTCCATTTGCAGATGATGGAGCTCATTTTCCTCACTGAGACCTTAAAAGAAGCAGAAAATGTTCTGTACCCTTCTCCAGATTTGACCCTCAAGTCAATCCTGTCTGAGAGGTCTACAGATAATTCCTTTGAGTTCATGCTTCATGGTTTGTGCTCTGACATGCACTGTCACCTGTGGGACCTTATGTAGACAAGTGTAGAAACATCTAAAGGATGATCAGTGGAAACAGGATGCACCTGGTCTTAACTTTGAGCTTTGTGGCAAAGGCTGTGAATACTTCTGCACATGTGATGTTTGAATTTTTTCGAACAAAAAAGAAAAAAAAGGGAAAATTTCCCCAAAACACTTTTATCATGTTGTTGTTATTGGATGTTCCACAGAGAAACTCGAGGCCATAATATAAACGTCGGAAAAGAAAAGTACTGTTAACACTTCCCATATCCACTTTATGTGTTTATGCATTGCTTTTAATGAAGTTTATGCTTGCAATTTGCAAACTACCTAAATGAAAAAGTAGGGTACCTCAAACTGAACTTTTTAGGCTTCCTTTCTCTGTGCACCACTGATTTCAAGAATTGCAAGACATCAGACTGAAGACTCTGATTTTTATAAACCTGAAACATCAAACCAGCAGTCAGTGTGACTCACAAATACTCTTTCATAAACGTTGTCAAAGATGCAAAACAAATTTTTGCTCTGTATTTAAAAGTTTGGAAACAAAGTGTATAAGTATTGGAGAGGATTTCAGGTGGCTCTGTGGACACCGCTGGTTTCCTTCACTTCTATGAGCAGTAGTAGTTTATTAGTTTGTCAGCCAGCTAAATCATTCATGAAAACAAAGGAAAAGTCACAGTGACTTATGACTTATCTCTGTTGGAGTGAAGTAAAGCATAAATATTGTCCCCTGCTCACGCTCACACTCATACACACACCTACACCTCCAGGCCGACCTGGTGGGAGGCAGAAGGAGACGTGGTGAAAGATAAATGAGGCGGATGAATCTGTGTTTGGCTGTCGGTGCCGCTTCTCAGACTGAAAGCTGTTCAAAAGGGCAAAACGAAGAAGGCAGATTTTCATTGATCACAATGACCCCCAAGGGAAAAGCTGGACAATAACTCTGCGTCTCACACACGTAGACGCACAAAGACACAAACAGAGAGGGTGGCTGAGACTGCAGTAGTACATCCACACAAACAAACACTGAGGAGACAAAAGGACAAAAACTGCATTCAGAATCTAACATAAAAACAACAAGAGATGATAATCTGTCCTTCCTTTCCATACCCACATGAAGCATTGACTCAACTCCAAAATACACGGTCATGCTTTGAACTACACTCGCCAGAAGTCAGCTGTATAATAAATACTGGACTCTATAATTTTAAAGAATTGATTTCTTAATCATTAAACCAGCAAGTTAAATTTGTCACAAGATAAACTTTTTCGACTATTTCGCCACTGCAAAGAAAGACCACGGGACAAAGCATGCAGCAAACACTTGTTGATTTGTTTATTGAGCATGTGGAAGAAAAGGGTGGCTAAAAAAAATTAGAGACAATATTAACATCTTGACTTTAAAGAAAAAATGAAATTAAAAGATTTTATTGATTTTCCTTTGTTTTCTTTTGGAAACTAAAAAGCAGGCAGTGAATCTTTGATGTTTTATAGGCAATCACGAATGACACAGACTGTAGAAAAATGTCCTAGATTACTATCGAACAAGCTATTAGGACTAAAAGTATTTACAGTCAAACTCTGCTTATTTTTCAAGTGCTTTGGCTGCACAAGAAAACAAAACACACACTTATTTCTGATACAAATATTGTTATAGCAGGAGTCATGTACAAACACAGAGTTAAAAATCTGCTTCGTCTGAGAGATGAGTAAATACAAACAAAGTAAGAGATCATGTGCAACCCTTCTCTGGCACACACATACAAATAAAGCCAGGCATGAGGAGATGGCCAGTGATGCAAGAGGTCCATGGAGATTGGTGGGATAATGGAGCGAGGCTGTTAAGTCGGGGATGAGCTGATGATTGCCAGGCAGCCCCAAAAACAAATTAAAGCATTAAAGCCTCTGGCTCATTCGTATATTAATGCGGCCGTGATGAGTTTCTACATTAATAGAATAGTGATCATCATCCTCTCCAGGGTTTTTCAAAGTTCCACCAAACCTGACCGGAATAAAGATTTTAGAGGCTGCTAGATCTTAAAAATTACAGATTTCAAATGGTGCTTTTAAACATTGTTGAGGGATTGATCTAACTTTACAGACACTGGAATGATCAGGCACCTCATGGCTGGACAATGAACATTTCCAACTGAGGGAGAGGTGAATTTGGTGCCAATTTAGAGCTCTTTTGCTTTTTTAAGAGAGGAGAGTAAAATGTGCCCGTGGTGCTTTGAAGAGACATCAAGAAGCTTTGATATAACCCCTATTTTATCAGTTCTCCATGAATAACCAATGGATGAACACTGGCTTTTCCCAAAACATGTAAGAAACTGTTCTGAAAACCAAACCAGCCACAAGCTCTTTGTCTCTGTCCGTGGTCCTGAAACAACCAACCATTCTCTGCTTCTCTCCAATCAACATACTGGATGTACAGCTGTATCTTTCTAGAAGAACTTAACTGCTGGTGGTTTCAAACAGCAGATTTGATGCTACAGTGGTATCAAAAACATGAATAAAAACACATTTTAAGATTAGCTTAGTGAGGTAAGTGAGGTATGAGCCAGTGTGTGTATGCAACAGAGGCTTCTGCTTGTGTTTGCAAATTGATTCTGCACGTCTGTCTTTTGTGTTGATGTGTGCAAACAAGGGAGTCAGCCCCTGCAATACTAAACTACAACAGTGCCCTTGAATATAATGACAGCATCATTACCACCACCATCCACACCCGTTTGTGCAGAGTATCCTCATCAGCACTGCGTCTGCCAACACAACAACAGCTTCAAGGTATCTGACTTTCAGGAATGTTATTTTAGTTATACACCACTAAACTGTGTTGCAGTGGTGATTTAGATCAAAGTTAGTGCTCTTTTTCACAGAGTTTACATAATTTATTTACCCACTGGCTGTCTGCATGCTTTGCTCCTCTGTATGTGAGTATTAATAATAAAAAAGCTTGTTTATATTAGGCGAGTGCAGTCTGTGCGTTTGTGGGAATATCTGCATGTCATCAGAGGACGACATGGAAATCTGCATACACACATTCAACTCAACTTGTTTGCTAAAATACACATGCCTGATTGCCTGTCTGTTAAAAACATGTCTGATAAAGAGTAACAGGAAAAGCACAGATTTGTGTGTGTATATGTGGTTGTGTGTACTGAGTTATTCAGATGAGACACCTTTCTGTTTCCATCTCCTCTTGATTTCCATTCAAATCAGTCTCCCCTCCAATTAACCACCCCTGCAAAGTTCACCCTCTTCTCACTGCTATTGATCCAACAGTCTGTTAACTAGATGGAAGAGAGAGAGAGAGAGCGAGAGAGAGAGAGAGAGATAGAGAGAGAGAAAGGTTGATAGTGGGAGGGTTGGGGTAAGCATCTTAGGTTAAAGAAGGAATTGAATGCAGCACTCATTAGCTCTGCAGATCAAGAACAAACCTTATAGAAACTTTTTCTTCTTCAACGTTGAACTCTCTCGGTTTGTTAATAAGAACGTTGCCCGCCTCTTCAATGAACACAAAGCTGCTATAGGGGATATATAATAACTGAAGTCTCAGAAGTGGAACTTACTGGCCATTAATAACCTCTGAATCCAATGGCGACATTCATAATAAATGACAGAAATTTTATAAAACCATTGAAATAATATGGTGAATGGATACAGTATTTTTTTTCCCTCATCATTCACAATATCACTGAGAAAAGACGTCATTTGTTTTCAGCCTCTACCACATGAGCTAAAAATGTTAGTAAAGTTTTGGCAAGCATTAACCAAACTTAAGCCATATGTTGGTTGTTTACATGTTAAAAAAATTTGTTCATTACCAAGCCTTTGTCTAAAAGATCTAGATATGCATTATCATTTATGAGGTTAAAGCAATGCAATTTATATAAAGTTAGACAACATGTCCCCACTACCACAATACCTGCTGAAAGACTCCAGTTACAAAAAAGAAGAGGAGAGGTTGCTGTAGTCACATACTTCTCATTAAATGTCTTGAATGGAATTTTTCACGTGCAATTATACATACGATCAACTTTTGAAATTCTGAGGAAAGATTAAATTGTTTAACAGCCTTTAAGAAATTAAAAGGTGTGTGTTGTCATTTGGTAGTTTGAGCCAAACTCAAAGTGTTTTGGTTCCACTTCTGGGGAGATGTTATATCATCCTTCTTTTTACATGCACATAATTGTGTCTAAACTCTGAACATTACACATTTTTCATAGCACACTTCATAGACCTGCACTTGCAATGTGCTGCAGAGCTGTTATGCACACAAGCAAACAGTGATGCAGTATTTCACAGGAAGAAGAGCAGTAATGATCTGTTAAATTCTAAAATCTGGTTTGCAAGGTTTGGGAACTTTAGCAGTGCAACAATGTGCTCTATTTATGGACTATGTGTACTGTGGAGATGCTTACAACCCCAAGCTGAGTTAGTTTTTATGTTGGGTTGGTTTATAAAATTGTAATGTTCAATAAAGTTTGACGACATATATTCATGATGCATGTTTACTGTGTGGCAGTGCTTGAGGAGTTAATCTGTTCAAGTTTATATTGTTTGTGATTCATGTCATTGGTTTCTTTTTCTGAGAAGCCAAAGACAATTTTTCACTTTGTGGATGAATAAGTATTACTTCTGATCCTTTTTCTCAGAAGCTGTGAGTCAGAACATGTTGTCTGCAGAGGCATAAATTCCTTTAAGGATGGGGGATCTGGGCAGTCACTTATTGCTGTAACTGTCACAGCTTTACAGCTTACTTACTCTTTTCTTTATAAACATTAAATGCAAAATAAATAAGTAAGTTAAAAAACCTCAGGGTTTTATTTGAGATGATGACTCCTCAAAAGAAAGTGCTGACTTAACCGTGTCGTGCAGGATGTCAGCAAACAGGTTAAGTCAAAGCAACAAGCACTAATCCTCAGTTTTCTTGCACAAACTTCATGTTTGAGCGAGTTGCGTTAGAAGTTGTTTAAATCCACTGAAATGACTGAAGCTTTCAGCAGACTTTGTTTAGCTGGGATCAGCAGTTTAGCTCAGTTACTTCAGTCAGAAATGCTCACCATATAATAAATGGAAATAAGATTATACCTGGCAGCATGGCTTCCCTCTGAGGGACATTTCCTCCTGCAGCAGTACAGCACAGCAGCAGGAAGCTGGAAATTAACCTGGAAATAGAGACCCTCCAGCGTGCATCCAGGAGAGCTGAACTTAATGCAGGTGGAGGCTGGGGTGGAGATGATTCTTGTAAATGTCTGAGGTAGTGACAGGAGTGAGTTCGAGTCAGATTATGGAAAGAGAAAGTGGTGGAAAGGCCTTTAAACAGCACAGTGTGACGGTAATGGCAATCTCTTCAATGAGAGAGATCCTGCCTGTTTTAAAAACACCACGCCGACTCCACGGTTATTAACTCAACAAAGCCACACTCAGAGAAAGGCAGTGTGCCTTTTTCACTGAACAAAAGCAGATATTAATAATTCAGGAGGTATGTCTTACTCCTAACTTTGTTTGATATTGTTTCATTTACATGTCTCTGTTTGGAGTGCAAGTTGTATTATCCATTCTTCTTTTTGTGTTGCTTTGACTTTTTATAGTTTATAAAGGGTATCTTTATATCTCTGCAACAGTTTGTATTTTTCTTGCCTTCAAATGTAATGACAAGATGGGAACACCCTATAATGCAGAATAAGGCTGATCTGAGTGAGTGTTCAAACTCAAATAGCTACTTGTTACAACCAAGGTCTGTAGAAGACCATCTCTGGACACATAAAAGCTCCAACTGTTGTATTTATTCTTAAAGGTAGATTGTTTTGGCAAACTTTAGGCCCTTTAGTACCAACTGAGCATGGTCTAAAGTCAACAGCATACCATTTATGACCAATATAAAATAATTCCTACCAATGCCTTGAAAAATAAATAAATGAAATAAATTCAAAAAAATTCTGCTCAATTTTTGCACGTATCATTTATGATACACAAATGCAATGTGAAGAAGTGATTAAACTTGGATCAAAATCTACTCTTTTCAAAGCTTTTCCTCTCTGTGAGCTCAGATTAAATCAGATATCGTACAGAGGAAAAGAAACTTGACCTCCTTGAATAAGTTTTAATTTATAAGTTTCCATTTATTTTAAATTCAAATTTATTCTAAGAGCACATTTAAAAGAACAACAGCCGACAAAAGTGATCTACACTCAGAAAACACAACAAGACGACCAGGACCAC
This sequence comes from Thalassoma bifasciatum, assembly GCA_008086565.1. Taxonomy (NCBI): domain Eukaryota; kingdom Metazoa; phylum Chordata; class Actinopteri; order Labriformes; family Labridae; genus Thalassoma; species Thalassoma bifasciatum. Next base: position 55,361 of record RPOG01002315.1, on the reverse strand, counting down.
ATCACAAAAAAAACACGCAGTGGTCACAACCAGTTAAAAGCTGAATATTAAAATTGGGTTTTGGGATGTGACTGATGCTTGATTTAGGAAACGCTGGAAATTAGGTCAAAAAAGGGATACTGGTTAATTCATGGTGATGTTAACTGTAGCAGAGATGTCTTCACTGTATTTATGCATCGTGTATTCCTCCTAGTTTTGAAACCAAGACTAAATATTCAACAGCAGCTCCCAAGTAGAAAACCACAATTTTGCACTCCAAGATATGGACATAAGCAGTAATTTGGCAGCATTAATTAGACACAGAGAGAAAGAGTGGCTCTGTGAGTGTCTCTCTCTCTCTCACTCTTTCTCTGTGTGTTTGAGTTTGCGAGAAGACAGAACAGCTGCAGAGGCTGAGAGTTTGGTATGAGTCATAGATTAGTCTGGCTTTAATTAATGATACGGGCCTGGAGCTGTCACATCCAGACATCCCACGGACAGAGAGGGAGTGTGAGAATCTAAAAATGTGTTTTAAGATAAGACAGAAAATCCAAGAAAACTAGACCTTATTATCTTCATCTTCTTTGTCTGAAGACATTGGAAGAGATGGAAAAAAAGCAAAAACAGAAAAAGGAAAAGAGAGGGGGCAGAGAGTAAGAAAGAGGACTGAAAGACAGAGAGAGAGGACAGCAGAGAATAGAGAGAGAGAGAGAGGTAGCACAAGGATGCAGATTGTTTTTATATGACATTTTTCTTTCCTGGTTTGGGGTTTAAGGCAAGTCAACACCTCTTTGAGAGGGAGGGGAAGCAGGTGGCAAAATCCGTGTGCCATGATCCCAGCACCATAGAGAAGCTTTATGTGACTTTGCAAGACAAGGAGGAAAACGATGAAACAAGACAACTGAGACTGCAGATGGCTGCTGTTTGTGAAGTTGAAGAGAAACAAAAGGAAGAGAAAAAAGGAATCCTCCTTTGATGAGGCACTGAAGACAACCTCATGTAGTGAGTAACCCATTAATGGGTTAGCACCATCTTCACAAGAGCAAAGGATTATGGGAACTGTGAGAACACCTCCACACCACTAGGTGCTCCTCCTGTCCTGTCACATCTGTTTTCTGTGCCAGGGTTGTTATGTGGTGGAGGTCGTTTTCGAATTCGCCTACTACGTACTACTTTCCAGTGCAGTATGTAGTAGACACTGCATACTGCATACTGTATGAGAATGTAGTATATAGTATGACAGTTCTGTTTGGTCTGTTTTGTAGTTTGCTACACTGGTTTCCAGTTTGAGGAATGAGAGAGTAAAGCTGATGGATTTTTTTTTTCTTGGCTTTTCCATAATTTATTCGTATTAAGTTATATTAGGAAAACTTAATAAATATTGAATCAGTATTCTCCAGAAAAAAAAAAACTCGTTTAAAGGAAAGTTAAAGTTTAAAGCAAAATGTTGGAATTTTCAGGTTTGGAAAGTCGCAAATTTAACACACAGAACAGAATTAAAACACAGACGTCCTCTGCAGTTATTACAAATGATAATTGGTCAAAACGCTTTGAACTGCATTAGTTTTACCAGGAGACCTCTGATCTTTGTAATAACTGCAGAGGACGTCTGTGTTTAAATGTGGATGTATACTGCAGCAAAATTAATCATATTTGATTTCTAATATTATACCATATGTTATTCATTGAAAAATATATGGAGTGGATTGACTTTTTATTTTTAGAGATGATGGAAAAGCTGTTTCTGATGATGCACGTTAAATATGCTAATATGTTAATAGGATATTGATAACATAAACCATGTAAGTTCCCCACTTAAAAGATGTTTTAGGGTTTTACACCTGAATTGTTCCACTGCTTCGCCCAAACTTTCTCCAGTTCACGTCATTTTCAATTCAGACCTGCAGCCAGGCGCTTTGCAATGTGGGAAACAGTACACCAGGTAGACTGGTCCGATGCATACTGAGAAATTTTCCTGGATCAGTAGGTCATCCGGGTAGTTTTGGCATACTGCAACTTTCACATTTGTTCACTTACTGCATACTGCATACTGTATTTTGGGCAAATCAGTACGTACTGCTAGGATAGTATGCAAATTCAAAAACAGCCGGAGTTTTCAGGGGGCTGATGAGCTGCACCTGGGCCCAGTGTGGTCGATTAGTTTAAATCCACCGCCGCGTTCAGTGCCTGCTCTCTCGCACATGGCCCACAGCGTGGAGCATCGGTCTGTTTCATTGTTGAACTAGTGTTGTTGACCAGCATATTTCCCTTTTTTCACGTGATAAATTGTTGTTAAAACTACATCTGCCATGTCTCACCTCCCATCTTTGTTTGCACCCTCAGAACCAGGATGTAACAAATGGGGGCTCAAGTGAGAGTGATGTAAGTGCGGTAACCTGAGCAGTAAAGGTTCTGGTGCCTTGCTCAGGAATTGAACCATCAATCCAGTTCCCTTTGGTCTGAGCTCCTGCTGCCCAAATATATATTAACATACAGTATGTGTATTAAATATCAACTTATTCTGTACTCTTCTTTCCCTCCTCTGACTTCATCCTCCCAATATTGTGATCTTTACCATTGACATCTCATTTTTGACTCTCTTAATGTGGCCTTTATCTTTCTGCAGAGGAAAGACACTAGTGTTGTGAAACAAATAACAAACGTTAAATGTATTTTGGGCAAGATAAGAGAATGTGCTCAAGTACAGCATCTTTCCAAACAGAGGTTTGTTCTATTCCAGAGTTGGAGAATGTTTAAGAACCAAGGCACCGTGTTTTCCACCTTTGTTCCACTCAACTTACCCTCTGTCCTCTGTGTCTCTGAGAGTAATTGAAGTCGGCCTTTCAGAAGCATTTATTTCTCCATCCACATCGAATTGACTGCAACACATTTCCTCCTCTTCTTTCTTGAAATCCTTTTTGTGAGATGAAGATGACGGGCTGTGAATAGATCACTCTGTGCCAAGAATAATGCAGATGCATATTAGAAATTCTTCTGTTTCCTCCTGATCAGCATGCTGCTGATTACTTTTGGTGGAGCACAAATTGATAAAAGGATGTCAGTCAGAGATGAGGAGAGATGTCAGGGAAGCAATCCTATTCTCCACAAGAAGTCACTTTGTTGGAGAGGATGGGACAGATGGAAGGAGACAAGTGACACGTGTCAGGTGTTTTGTTATCAATGTGCAGCTTCACCTCTGTGTGAGGACCGTTAAATCTAGATTCTAACAGCATTTAGAGATGAAAAAAATATCTTTCAATGTTTCATTTTACAGGTTTAGAACTTGAGTTTGATGGTGGCCAGTCACAACAACTGGATGAAAAACCTTGAGCAAAATAGGCGTAAACATGTAACAGTAAAAAAAATAACACGGAATAAACTGCACTGAATAGTACTTCGGGGTTGCAATCAATTAATAAACAACTGTTTCTGCATCAAAAACAATCAAAGTTACTGCAAGTTGTTGCATTTCAATCTCAGTGGTTTTACATTATCAAATGTATGAATGCATTATTTTCCATTCATGCAAATATTGTCACATCTGTCTACAAACTGTTTTGATTTGACAATAAGTAGCTCTAAATAATGCAGAAACATGTTTAGTATTTGTCTACTCATTTATTACTTCTGGATGTACATAATTATCAGAAATCTATTCCATCTACAAGCTTCCCTTGAAGTCTAAGAGCAATCTCCACTGTACTGAAGTATACTTAAATTACCAAAACCAGTCTGACCACTCAGAGGGCCCCTTCACACATGAGATGGGCTGCAGCCTAGGAGAGCCTGTGCATTAACCCGCACCTGACTGTACCAACTGCTGAAGTGAGCACTGTCCTCTGGTAGGGAAACCAGTGAGTATGATGACTTCAGGAGCTAGAAGACTTCAGGGACACCTCAAAATGATGTTATATAATTCTAAATAATTAGTTTGCTTCCTGATAGCAAATTAAAATAAAGGGTTGTTACTGGTTGTTACAACTGGTATTCAATGTGTTTGAGTTGGGCTTAGGTCGCGGATGCTGCTTTATTACTGGTGGTTTTTACTAGCGAAACGAAACTTACAGTTGGACGAGTGGATACATGAAAGTGCATGGGCTCCGAAGCACCGGGTTCGTCTAACTTTTGTTTTTTTCTGTCGGCAGATTCAGAGCCTGTAAGGTTAGGTTTAGGTCACAATGGCTAGACGATTGAAGGGGGACAGACATGCGGGAAACCAGTTGCAGGCCGGAGTCGAAGCTAGGCCACTGGCTCTGGGGACAAACTTCATTGCGGTCACCTAAACAATAGGCGAATCTAACTCCCTCCTTTATGTCATGACATATGAATACTTGTCTTCTCTCACACATTCATTCGAATAATCAGACAGACGGATGGTTGAGGCTCAGCGAGCTTCGGAACTACGTGAAGACGGAAAAACTCTCCGCCTGCAGCCGTTTTATCAGACTGAGCCGCTCACTTCTCGCCTTTTTGCTATTTTTTAAAACTTGGCCGTGTGGCCCGAGTTTTTACAGCACAGACATGAAACACATATCTCTGAAATCTTTAGAGCCTCAGGCTTCTATTGGAACAAAGTATTTTATGCCAGCTGCCATGGTTTTTGCTCCGCAAGCTGTTTTGTGGACGTTAGCATCATTAGCTTGTTCCCTGCTTGCTTCTGTTAGCGATGTCTGCCCCTCATCTGAAAATAAATGCGCTCAGCCTGAAGATGCGTTCACTGATCTTACGCTTTGTAGGAATAATCAGCATCTACATTAAAAGCAGAAACTGATACAAAATACAGCTATTTAGTGATACTGCTCCGTAAATATATATCTAATATATGACTGTTGACACTATTTTCATTGGTTTAAGCAATTTATCATTCACAGTATCTTCTTTTTAATTTGACTTATTTAACTGTATGTAAAAATTTTAATTCTAAAACATCTTCATTATCAGAAGTGACACAATACTTTTAACAAATTATTCTGCATTTTATGCTTTCTCCTCTTTCGCCTGCTTTTAAAAATGTACTGCTTGCTTACCCCGAGCTTTCAGATTTTTTTCTTTTGTAATGAGCAACATTTTGTGATTGTTTTAATGCACTGAACAGTTTGTGTTTTACAGCCTTCTCATTTTCAGCTATGATGCAGTACTTTGAGCATTTATTTCATTTTGCATTTTCTCATTTTGCTCACACAGCATCAGCATTTCAATGCATTGTCTTACTGAAAATGCAAATCTTCTAGTTATTTAAGAGTTTTTCTTTATGGAGGCTGATCAAAGGATCTTAGTAGGTGCAGTTAATAAAAGAAAAACTAAAACTAAAACAAACAATAAATTCATACATAAATCCATAAATACAGCTATTTTTTCTACTTTCCAGGCTACACAGTGAAACCTGATTCTTTCATAGCTTGAACTTAGAAAAATAGCTGCCCAGACTCCAACTGCTAAAAAGTAATAAAATCTTCAAAGAAAAATTAAACAATGAACAGCGAGCCAATTTGAAGTTCATTAAAGTGGAGTTATGTGGCAATTTAGAAGATAGAGAAGACCTGATCCTAGAAATCTCCAAGCTGATGGAGGTAAGACTGGACGTCGGGGAGAGGACGAGTTTCTCATATAAAGAAGAATAAAGACTCAGACTGCAGTTGATAAGTTATAATGTGGATTGTTTCTGCAGAATGTAGCTTGATTCCTAAGACAAATTGATACATTCTAACAGCAAAACTCTCAAACAAGTTAGAGTCAATTACATCAGTAATCTATCTTAAAGTTTGGACTTGATGCAGACTATGAATGGCCTTTTATATGGCAATAGAAATACTTTGCTGTTCCTTTTCTTTATGATTATGGAATTACTTCAGTCCTTATGAACCTCGTTACCTTTGAAGCATTTTATTGTACCCACACAAATGAAGTATACAAATATGAATAGATTTTTTATTGACTTTTAGCTGACCCATAGTCCCAGTAACATTTATATTCCACTGTCTCCATTTATCCTCCTCGACTTCTCATTTATTTCCCGTTAGCCTGGCATGATGTCTGTGTTAAAGTGTTACTGGCTCCAGACTCTCCACAGTCATTAGTTTTACGCACAGATCCAAAGACACTCCCACTGAGTTTTATTAGAGGCTCAGCAGAGTATCTCCATTACAGACATTCATCCAACTGACAGTAATGCTCTCATAAAAAATAAAAAAAGAAGACGACAAGACGAGGGCACAGACAACCAGATGACCACTGCAGACACACTCATCTCAGATGAACGTAATCAACTTATGTTTGCTGCATTCAAGGACATACTTTGTGATGAAGAGCTGTAATAAACCGTTCTGGATACCCTTGATTTGGTTAGTGAGTTCTTGCATTTCCCAGAATGCTTTTGCGACACAAAGGAAGGGTTAAGACCCTCTGGTATGGACTGGATCATGTTTATAATAAGCTTCCTCCATAATAAAACAAGCCTGAAGGCATGATAAAACCTAGGGCTGGGGGTTTTCTGTCCAGACCATCTCTAAACCTGCCAACCTGTGCGCATTACGCATAGCATGTTCACAATTTGACATCTAAATACGCTGGTACGACTCGTCCCTCTAAACTAAGCAAAAAAGCTGTGGGAAATGGGAAATGTGCACATGCACAACTCACATGTCAGCATGATGCAGTGGCATGGTGAAGCAGTTTCAGCCAATCATTGTCGGGTAGTGGACAATATTGAGTCTGCTGAACCTATGCAGTTTTGCACTTCACATTGCCGTAGACCAGGGGTTCCCCAAACTTTTTTCCAAAAGGGCCGTACTGCATACTGTGAAAATGACCAAGGGCAGACAGCTCTTATGGACATGTTTACTAATAGTGGAAGTCGAAAATAAGTGCTCAAGTTGAAAACTATTTTGTTTTGGTAGTTTCTGTAAAAACACAAACAAACAAACAAAAAACTGTCTCCAAGTTTAGTCAAAGATGCTAGTGTTATTATTGTAGTCCTATGAGATAAAAACCAAACCTGAGAAAAATATGTTTTTTTTCATGGCAGGATCAGGATCTGGAATTTATCACGTTTGTTTATACAACAGTTCTGAGAACATTTTCAGTGTCAACTTCTGATCCTGCACTTTGAACCATTTTATGCATAACCTTTTGTCTTTTCTTCCCCATTTCATAACTTCAATTCAGTCTCTTGTCCTCTCATTTTTTTATTTATTTTAAAGTTGCCTATGCACAGTTCAAATTTTTGTGAGGTGTTACCAGATAGACTTTGTTTTTTTTCTGACAGAAACTGTAGATGTACACATTTACAAAATAAATACATATTAAAATGAAAGCTGGGGGCCGCATGAAAATAGACAGCTGGCCACAATTAGACCCCGAGCCTTAGTTTGGACATCCCTGCTTTGGACTTTCAAACACTGCAAAATGTTGTTTGATTGATCGGCTAAATATAAAAATTAATGCCTCATTATTCAAGTTCTGTTTCTCTAGGAAGAAGAATTTATTTACTACTTTTCAGATTTCGTCACTCCAACAGCTGCTGATGCTTTTCACATAAAGCCACAAACGTCAGCCGCTCAATGCCACCAGAGAAATAAATAGCGAGGGAATAACAAACATTGCATTTCACACTGACAGTAAATGTTCACACTTCACAATTAAATGAGCGCTAATGGGAATTCAAGCCTGTCATCTGCTGAATTTTGCTCTTTCTGCGTGACACCACAGTGTTTATTTATCGTTTGTGAGCCTCAGCAGTCTGTTCATGCCCTGAGTACATTTCACTGTAGTCTCATTAAGTTTATCTGTTCTTACAGTGTGCCTCGCCATACAAAAAGTGACCTTGTGCCAGAATCAGTGGCAGCGGGATATCAGCCAATATGTTTTCCCACTCCAGGGATTAACTTTATATCCCATATCTGTCTGTTCTATCACTCTCTGTCAGGCATGACTGTCTTGTTTGGGATTATTTTTATGGAAGCTTATTGACTGAAAACTGTTGAGCGAGCACAAACACAAGCTGTAATCAATCTGAAAGTCAGGATTTGAGAGTTTGCAGGGTCAGGATTCAGACACAGGAGCTTGTTTTTGTTTCAGCTGTCATTCTCGCTGCAGAGAATACAAAGTGCTGTTAGTGAAACATGCAGATATGAAGGTCATTGGTTGGATTTATTATCTAACAAAACAAACCTTGAGAGTGTGAAATTACAAATTGATCAGACATGAAGTGTTCAAACAAGGTAAAAAATACTCTTATTTGATTTTGTCAGTTTGTGTTTCTGGTGTGGATCAATTTCAGCTGTCAGAAAGAAAAAACAGACCACAGATGTTTATTTAAGGAGAGGATAACTATAATAAACCATATTTGGATGTTCATATTCAATGTGTGCAGATTTTCAAACTGCTACATATTTTATTCTGTTGAAGAAAATCCTCAACTCCTCTGAAAACTGTTCAATCGTTCCAATAATATCAAAATCTTCTCAAGATCTCACTGAAATGAGAAAGTCACAGCATAAAGATCTCCAAACTAATTCATGACACACTGGAGGGAAGGGCCCTGGAAATCACAGGAAAGAGGATTGTCTTGTACAGTTAAGAGAAATCAGCAAAACACAAGGTGTTTCATACAGGCGCAACAGATAAGAGTTTTCTGAAACACCACTGTGAAAAAATAGAGATAGCAACGCTATTCGGCCTCTTTGAATACATTTTCCAACCCTAACTGTTATAGGAACTGTTGAAATGTTAATTTATGTATTTATCTTAATTATTAGTCAAAAGGTATGGACATTAGTATCTGAGTGCAGGTATTTTCCCTGATTAATCCAACAGTCAAAGCAGTTTAAACTGCTGTGGCAGGTAATTAGGCCCATTATGAAGAACACAATGTAGTGCTCCCACACTAATCTTCACCTCATTATAGTAAACAAGACGTCTGTTTATTTGTCCCCACCACTTTGTAATCAAACACAATGTGGCTGATGTGGAGTCTAAATCTGTAAATCTCATGACTTATGTTTTCTTTTTAGGAGCTTTGAAACACCACAGAAGATAGGAAACACACAACTTGTTACAAGGGTTTTTGAGGAAAAAAAACAATGGTTTTCCCTCCCATTTCATATTGATTTTATTTACACAGCAGTTTCTCCAATCATCTGTTCACTTAGAGTGCTTTTGCATGACATACATTTATGTGAAGCTCCTCCAAATCACATTCAAACGCTCGTGACACAGCCTCATGTTGAGTTTTTTGCTTACACACACTTTAATCAACTGGCTACAGAACGTGTCGTCCTGCAGCAGAATGGGATGAAAACAGCAGGCATTGAATATTGCTGTTACTGGACTTCACTTTTTTTTTCTGCTACAATGATTACATCCAGCTCTCTTACAATGAAAACCATCACTTCTGACATTTTTTTCACCATCACAAACTGGATGAATATCAGCTTTCTTAAACTTGACAAGGAAATAAATCTGAACTCAGTCTAATGAGCCCAAAATCCTTCCTACCCTCTGTGAAGAACTCCTCACTTGTCTGTGACATTGGTATCATCCTTGACCCCACTCTCTTCTTTCAACCGTACATCAGAAATATGACCAAAACATCCTTCTCTGACTTCTGTAAAATGACTTAACTGATATATCCCTTCCTCCCCTCCTTTGCTGCCGGATCAGTCATCCATGCCTTCATAGTCTTAGGAGTTTTGGACCACTGCAACAGCATTTGCTACAGGGATGATTCCCAATCTGTGGGTCGTGGCCCCCTGTTACCAATGTAAAAAGTTTGTTTCCACTGTATCCAGTTTACTCTGTTATGCTCAATCTTCATTACAAAATAAAGTGCTCTGAGAGATGGCCCCCGTATTTATGAGAGGCATTTTTCAGACTTTAAAGTGGGCCTTGAGTTGGAAAAGGTTGGGAACCACTGCTCTTACAGAACTTCCTTCATCTTACCTCCAAAAAACTTCATAATGTGCAAAACCCAAGATCCTTCACAATAGCCTTGCCTCATATCTTACCCACTCTTCATCTTGCTATCTCAATTCATCAGATTCCAGCCGCCTCACATCTTTCACCAAGATCAAGAGCCTCATCTTAGGGGAACAGAGCTTTTCAGTACAGCCCCAACTCACTGGAACTCTCTCCCTCACCTTTGACAAACTTACCTCTCTCAAAAGTCAACTCAAAAGGTGAACCCACAATTCCAAGTGTCTAAGTGTCTGAGTATTTTGTAGGCTGTTTATAAGTCAGATCAATTATAATCATTATTAGCATTGATGTGTGGGTCTTTTGGTATCCCTTATATCAGGTAGAGCCTCATAAACCACATAAACTCTTCCTGAAAATGTACCTTGCATGCTTCCAGATAGTGGAAAGAATCCACAGGGTCATTTGTACAGCATCACTCATGCAGGTAAGTATCCACAAATATGGCTTTGATCTAAAACAAGCAAAATCCCCATGAATGATACAATTTTTTTTACAATGTAATACCAGCTTACCTACGCCGTGGTAAAAGCCAGAGGCAGAGAAAAAAGCCTCTCAGTGTTTTTCCAGAGACGACAAAGCCAATGGTCAGCGTTAAGTGCTAAATGAAAAGAGCTGTTGTTTGATAGATGATGCGGATTTTACAGCAGCCGTCATTACAGCTTCATCTATCATTGGTGTGCTCTTGTGGGCTCCATTACTTGCCATATCACACACTCACACACACACACACACACACACACACACACACACACACACACACACACACACACACACACACACACACACACACACACACACGTACACACAGCCACGTACAGTTCTTTCTTCAATTTTCCCCTCCTACTCACCCAAAAAGATGAATTTATGACAACCCAGACTGCCCGGCTAAAACAAGCGTCAAGCGTCTGTGGCCAGCAGTAACAGCCAGAGCACTACTGTTGAGTAGTGCATGTGGGATGACGCATAGATGTGTGAGTGTGTGTGAGTGTGTGTGTGTGTGTGTGTGATGCCTGTCTGATGCTTGCATGGCCCAGCAGCTTGTTGTTTTGTTGGTTTCCCTCTCCCATTCTCATGACATGACAGTTAGTAACAAGGAGACGACGGGCTGGATGAAGCTGCACTGACAACATGACATGCAAAGATGCACACATCAACTCAACTACTGTCCTGCCACAAATAAAACCAATGCTTGCAAGAAAAGCAAAAACAGATTCCTGAGTCAAGCCTTCATTTGAAAGTTTGCATTGCTGTGAAGTTAGAGTCTTGTTGGAGGGCGAATTTAATTTTATAAAACAATTGAAATGTCTAAAGGTTAATCCTCACTCTGTCTACGTCTACAAAACAGAGGAAATTATCTCATTCACATTCTCTAATTGTCGTGATGTTGAAATGCCCCCAATGATCTTCAGATGTAGATTAATGAACTCAAGCTCTCAGTCAACTAATTCAACCCAGCCTCTGAGAAATTAGATTCTGATGCAAATAAACTGCAATACACATTCACAGTCCATGGCAAAGATCAGTTTTAATAAAGGAGGGCATGTGGACATCAGCAAATAAAAAGTTTTTGTCTTTCCGAATGTTAAAGTAGATCTCCATTGCAAATTGTGTTTGTTCCAGAGAGTATATTTTGGTAGAGGTGCAATGTTGACCTCATAAACAGTTGCTGACTGACAAGGTGTTTTTGTAGCTAACTCCCAAGAAACTTCATAACAAAAAGGTCTGAAAATATGAAATGTATAATGTGCATACTTGATCTGCTGAGTAAGAGAGAATAAAAATAGATCCTTGGTAAAGACTGTGTCAAGAGCAATTTTCAAGTTTCACAACTGTGACTCACGCAATTTGAGCCCCTTTGTGAATCGTTAATACTTGTCGCTGTTTTTGTAAATTTGGTGTGTTTTGATGATACTAGTCCCAGAGCTTTTTGTTTTCCTGAACCACTGGAGACAAAATAAGTAAAAAAAGAGGCTGTTGAATTGAAATAAGAGAGGAACAATTTCAGTGTCTGTTTTTGGAAAGCCAAACAAATTGCATCAGAAGAAGTTTTTGGTATCTGAGATTAAAAAAACATATCTAATTCTGTCTTTAGAGTTGCATGAACATGCAGAACATGATATTGAAGAATTTTTATATCCGTGCCCAACCTCCAGAGGGTCCAGGAATATTTTTGTCCACCATTATGCAAATCAGGACAGTGAGGTATGGAGAAAAAAAAACAAAGGTCATTGCAATACACCACTAAACCAGAAGAGAGAATTAGGTAATCTACAAAAGATGATTAAGCCATTAACTGCAGTGTCTGATGTACAATGTTAGTGCTTCACCAACCAGAAATGTTCAGTCTGCAAAACTTAGGCGCAACAGAGCATCTACTGTCGTCTGGAATCAAACTTATGAGACTATCTGGAAGTTATGATGACTCATCAAAAAATCAAGCTCCTGTATATACTATAGAGTGTGTGCTGATAGAACAATATGGTATTTTTGTTATTGTTATGGTATTGTCACAGTAAAATCATTTATCACCCTTTGAGGGTTAACCTCATGGGGTGCTGGGTAATTGCTAGATCATCTGCATCCGTAATTGCACTTTTTATTTATTTATTTTTTTCTGGCTTCTAACAAACACATTCAGATAATGGTAAAAAATGCAGGTAAGTTCAAAAAAAGCCATCATGTCAACATTTGGTGTCTGCTAACACCAGCTAGCAACTTGACTGCAGCTAACTGCAAAATTGTAATGTTTGAAGACAGTAGCTTTAAATCAGTAAGCCACTTTTGCCATAGTACTTCATTTCTATGAGCAGTAACTTTGGTTTGGTGGACTTCATTACAATACTAGCTAACTTTATTTGGCAAATAACTAGATTTACCAGTAGACCTGACTGGATGAAGTAAATGTGTCTCCTTTGAGTGCATTTTTGTTGTATGCATGACTTTGACGTTGAAGCTGGCTGAACATTGAGCCTTAAACTCATGAGGGAAAAACATGGGAATCCTCTGTTCTGGTGCCCTTTTAGAGACCCCACCCCCACCCACCCCTCAGCGATCCTCCAGCTGTGAAGGCAGACTGTAAAAATGCCAAATGCAAATGAAAGGCTGATAAACTGCAAGTGTCCTACAACATTACAAAGGACACGGTGAGAGCAACTAAATGATGCAAGTTTCTGTAATCTTATCTTCATGAAACACTGTAACCCAAGGGTGCTTTCCAGTGTTATTTCTTCTGCTTTTATCCCTCCTCTAGTCTCTCTTCAAGCAAGTTTAAGACAACCCTCTAAAGAATAGAAACACAAGGAAACAAGGCTGCTTTTACCTGGTGTTTGAATACACAGGGATGACACATTTCTTTAATGATCCAGAGGGAGCCGTGTCTGAAGTTACGTCCTGTACCTGTCGCCAAGATTGTTCTTTAATGAGGTACTCACTTCAGATGGTGACAGCGTTTTCATTAACTCCTCGACCACAGGTGCCTCTTCAATAAGTTTGAAATTTCCTCTTACTCCTGACCTCTCACCTCCTCAAACTATTTGCCTCCCACTGCAGAAACTTCTGCCCTTTCCTAAAGTTTTGATTTCAAATGTCACAACCCAGTTAATATCTTTCATGAAGCAACATTATATCTGACAAACTCTGATCTGGTTTTAGAGCCCCGCAGAGCACAGACACTCCCCTCCTCAGAGAGGTGCATGACCTTCTTTTGAGTGGTTGATTTCCATCTTAAATCTTTTTACAGCCTTGAATATCGTAGATTAAATTATCTGACTGTCTTGCTCAAAGGCCAGTGTTCAGAGGACTAAATATTCAGTTTAGGCTCATAGCATGAGTGTACAAGTGCAAAGAAGTTCAATACAAACTTATAAATATGAATTTCATCTGCTCACAAGATTTAGAGCCACAGGTCTGTCTAATCAATCAATCACACAACATTTTAATAACAATGCCAGGGAAATGCAAGGAATGGGAATATCTGGGGATTATCTGCCACTATATGGAGGACGTGCTGTGTATGTTACCTTGAGGTGAGCCTAATGAGTCTGCTCTGGAGTCTGGTGGGTCCTGCAATGTATGTGAATTAAATTGAATTGCAAGCCAGCAGGTATTAAACCATCTGTGCAGATAACAGCTAAAGAAATGCCAGTATTCTTCCGTCTCAGCTTAATGTAATTCTCATGCCTCAATTTGCGACACCGTAAACAATGACAAACACAAGGACAAGAAAATCTTGGCCGAGTAATCCTTCATTGCTGAGCTGAGTGACCTCTTGGTGCACTGAAAGCCCCCTAAAATTGGCTGTCGCTCTCTGAGGCTATATCACTGAGACAAGTGATTTAACAAGAGATTGCTTAGATATAAGTGTAAACAGCATTCTTCAGGAAAAGCAAAACTACAGCCAAGGTCAGACACAAATAACAAAGTAAGGACCAGAAATGCAGACTCTGAAAAGTGATAATTAGTAACTAAAATGGTAAAAGGTCAAAGGAAAATATAGTCTTTGAAATCCAGAGTCACAAAGTCCAAATTGATTTCTATAAAAAAGACAAAAAGTTGGAAACCACTCCAACCAAAAACAGTCATGGATAGCCTCAAAAAATTGACAACACAGGGTGAAACAACAAAAGATATAAAATACAGTGACAGTGAACAAAACATAAATGAGACAAACCTGCCATTAAATTAAATAAAACACACAGGAAGTGAGCTACACAGTGAAATGATAGATTTCAGAATAAACAGGTAGCTCTAGAAACATGCCGGCCAAACAGAAGTGAAATATAACATTTATGACTGACAGGAAAGATATTGCACCCAAGGCAAAGAGTTTAAGAAGAAATCACAACTAGAGTACAAAACAAGTAAAATACTAAACATTTGGAAAACAATGTATGTATTGTATATTCATTACATTTGTTCTGCCTTTATTATAGTTAGAAAGGTAGAATGGGGGAAAAAGGTGGTACAACATAATAAGGATCAAGTTTTTCTGGTGGCTGAGGTGCTGTAACACCTGTACAAGTCTGTAAACCTGACAGTGGGAGACAAAATCTGGGGCAGAAGGTGGATACTTAACCACTTTTTCTCCATAGCAGCTGCAGCAAGTGGTACTTCGTCGTGAAAGGTTGATTTTTTTTTTTTTTAAGAAGGCCGCAAAAAGCAAGGAAAAGTATTCCTGGCTGTTGGCATCACTTTTTGATACACTGCCTCATTAATTAGGTCAAAATTTTGCATTTGGAAGAAATGATGACAAACTATGAGATAACTAAAGACTGCAATGTGATTTTTTTTTTGGCAGATTCAATTTAAGACAACAATCTGAATCTACCAAGGTTGTACATTAAGTAGAAAATGTTATACTTTGCACTGGGCATGTTTGCGTTTTCTTTTTTTTTCTTGTTTCTATGTCGATGCAGTTCGCTGGAGGGATGATAAGATTTTGGCACACCTTGATATGATGAGAGTTGATTTTTCCCAGTAATGATCGGACAACACAACACATACCAGGATGAGCAGCTAATAATGTTGATCATCCTCTGTGTTTGTTTATCTTCTGAAGTTGTCACTGATCACGCCAGCGTCTGTGGCATCTAATGTTTATGGAACCATTACCCCACTTGTGAAGTGTGTGGTCTGGTGGTTTTATGGGATCTTTTATTGGGTGTAATCCAATGAATGCCTTGTTAAAAACTTGTCTTAACTGTCCTCATGTGTGTGCCCACAGATGACTGTACAGTTGGATGAGCTCCAAATGTCATGTGGCTGGCCAAAGATCCCCAAACAGACTCTCTTGGAGCACTGCTGTGGCTTGACTTTGTATTTTAAAATAATCTCCAACATAAAAAAATCTTTCTCTCACTTATCTTATCTCCATCCCACTGCTAAAGCTGCGCATCATCCACCCTGACTGGCATCATATCTGAGACATCCTGAGCAGCTGGTCCCTGATCAGTGGAGCTGACATCCTGTCTGCTGTTTGAGATATTGCACTACAATACCTTCCCCTCTGAAAGTCTGTCCCATGGGGGTTTCTGATGGTCTAATCTGTGCTTCTGATTGCCATCTCGCTCTCCCCATCTCCCCATCTTATAAAATGAGATCCAAGAAGTGTCAAATCCCAGGAAAATTGCCTCCACCAATTGCAGGTTAGCGTACATGTGTAGGCTCGAGCTTGCATGTAAATGCAAACAGCGAACATGTGCATGGTCACGCTTCTTCTTCCCCACCTGTAATTTAAGCTGTTGCCAGGAGCAACAAGTTAATTCATATTTTCCATGGAAGGGTGTTATTATGAAGCATTTGTCACAGGCCCTGTATGTGTCATCAAAGCAGGACAGAGCCTGCAGAGAAGAGGCTCCAAATAAACTCTTTATTGAGATGGAAAATTGCACTGATTATAGTTTCCAATAGATTTCCCATCATGCCTCAGTGAGAGCAGTGCTGATCAGCTGCAGTCTGTCACACGCTTTCCTGCTTCCACCTACTCACATACTTAATGCTTGATCAGAGTTCTAGTTCCTGCTGACTGGAACTTCTCAGAGCACACTAACAAACTGAATGAGGGACTGAGTTATAAAAGGCCTGGGTCTTATTCAGCTTCTACAGGGGAGGCATCTTAAAGCTGCATTAAGGATAATGTACAGGGTTTGAGTGCTGCATTACAGTGGAATGAGAGTCAACATCCTACTGCATGGTGCTCTGCAGTTTTGGGTTCCAAAATCAATGAAGTCTGAACAAGTCAAAGCTCACAAATACAGCCTGAACCTAGAGTTGTTTAACATTGTAAAATTGCTTTAACGTTGCTTTGTAAAATGGTGTTTCTGTGTTAGAGTGGGTGCAAAATCCTGATTGATTTTGTTCAAAAATACTACAATTACACATTTGTGAAGTAAATAAGGATTCAGCGATCTTTTCTACAAGTTTGAATCACGATGGAAAATAAGAAATGGGTCCAAAATAGCTTAATCCATAAGGTCAGATGTGAAAGTAAAGCAAGGCTTAGTCCATCTTGCTTTTTGGAGCACAGCTGTGTCTAGTTGTATTCATCATATTGTAGTTGACATCTCATTGGTACAAGAAGAGAAAAGTGCTCTGGTACCAAACAGCAGAATACATCTAAATGATGACTAGTTGGAGGAGAATTTTGCCTCAGGCACAGAGTTGCTTTTGAGCTGTTGGGAACATAAATAAACAATTTGTAACATCTGCTTGAAAACACAAGTTTGGATCTGGTAATTATTTACCCAAAGTATGTCATGAATGTCATATTAGTCCCTGCTTTTGTCTTGTTTGTTGTAGAGTAAACCTGCCCCACTAGCTTTTCTCACCAGCTGAGCAAAGTTTGTAAATGCCGTGTCCCTGTTGAGCAGGTAAAATCATTCCTCCTGTACAACAAATACTCAAAGCTTTTCTCAACACTCTCTATCAACAACTTTGGGAGAAAGAAGTGTCTTGATCCTTGCAAAGAAACTTCTCTATTTTCTCCTGGGTTCAATCCATTGAGTCAGCGTCCCTCCAGTCCTCTGCCTTGCCCCGGGCGATGGTAGGAGGACGGGGCTTGAAAAGCTTCAGACGGCAGCCCTGAGGAATTAATCAATGTGAGAGAGCAGGAGAGAGGCTGTGTCAGAGGGAGGAAGAAAGAGGGACGGAGAGATCAGAAGATACCAAGTCAGAGAAGATGTAAGAGAGAAAAAGGAAAACGGGAGTCTGTATCACGTCAGATTGTGTTTTTGAGTTTTTATCTGACAAGATTTTTTTTTATTTGCAAGCGCTGAATACTGCAATTTTATAATAATATAATTTGAGGAGCACTCATTTGGACTTGGTGCGATAATAATCAGGATCAGGTGTGTGTCTCTGATTGTCCCTGATATGAAGCAGGTGTAGGAAGCTTATTTGACCGCCCTGTGCTGACTCATTAGTTCACCTTCAGAGGTAGAGAGAGGTGCTTTCTGTAAACTCCTCTACATTTCCAGTTGCTGCCTTTAATGTTTAAGCATCCTTGGTAGCAATTGAGTTTTTGTTAAGAAGTTCCTTCTTGTGTCTTTGGGTAATTTAGTTTCCAGTCAGCTGCTCAGCATCAGTGGTTTTGTTCCCACTTAAAACTTCATACAGTTAAAGGAGCTTGTTTCTGTGGCATTCTTTGTCTTGTTTCCCTTTTCTCTCTCTTTTTACTTGGCACTCGCAATTTTAGTGATTGAAATAACTATTCTGAAAGTTAAACTGATGTATCTTCATGCTTTGCAAAAACGCTTGATAAGACTTGCAGTCATAATTTAAAGTAGTGATTGAAGGATTATGTCAACCATTGAGGTTCAGAAGTATCTAGTGTTTCACACTCAACTTTTTTTTGCATTTCTCCATACTGTCAATCTGACCACACCTATGCTCTGAAAATTTCAAATGTAAGTGCAAAAGTAAACAACTCTGGGACCCTTTCTTTAATGGTAGGAAAAGGATGTTGTCTATGATGTTCTCAAGACTATTTGACCTGCAAAGAACATTTTTAGCCCAAATATTTCATATCCTGCATTCTGAACTATATTTATGCACCGTTTTTTTTCTTTTGTGCTCCGTTTCATAAGTTTGAGCCATTCTTGAGTCCTATGTTGTGTTTTGAACTATGGATTTTCATAAAGCACATTGTTACGCCGCATTATGTAATAATGTAATAAATTTTGACTTTATTTTGTAATAACAGTGCATTTTGTAGTAATCTGATGCATTTTGTAATAAAATTCTTGAACGCAATATGCAATAATTTTCCCGCACGTAATAATTTCTTACATATTGCATCGGTTATTACAAAATGCAAATGTTGCACTTTTTTTCCTAGAAAATGTAAGAATTTAGTGCATTATGTAACAAACCACCAAAACTGATGTCTTAATTAGAAAAAAAAAATCAACTTTCCTTCAGAATTACTTTGACTATCAGCATACCAGCATGAAGAATAAATTAGTTTTAAAAAGTAGCAAGATCATGTCTCTGTGAACTCCCAGAAACAATCTCTGTGATTTCAGTTATATTTGACTTAGATTTGACCAATGAATGATCTTGCTACTTTATAAAATTAATTTACGGTTGCAATTCATGCTGGTATGCTGATGCGGGAAAATTTATTACATACTGCGTTCAAGAATTTTATTACAAAATGCGTCCGATTATTACAAAATAACGTCAAAGTTCATTACATTATTACATAATGCGGCGTAACACACATTTTTACATCATGATGGATACATTCATTTAAACACAGCTCTTGAGTTTCTACAAAATGTACAGAGCTCGATCTTTATAGAAGTAGTCTACGCAGTTCAAATGCAGTTTTAAGTTAGTATTAGATAGACTTTGGCTTTGTTCGTGACCTTGTAAAATGTAGATGTACACACAATTTACAACATGATTGAGTTCTATACTACTCATTGTAAGATGAAATGCTGTTCTGTTATAATTGACAGGTCACATCTTTTAACATATCTCCACAGGCAAAATGGAACTGAGACTCACTTTTGTTGATATGATAGTGTATGCACAGTTGAGTAATAAAATGTGACATAACGGTAATGTGAAATGTGTGAAATGAGGGCAAACTGGCCACTATGTGAATGTTGTGAATCATACTGCACTGTTCTGGGAGTCTTGAAAAAAGCTACACATTGCAGCATTAGGCTGAGCAGATCCAGCATCCCCAAACCCCACATCTATCTAGCTTAGCATCTGGTGCAGCAAATATCTGATTTGGAACTTACTGTATCTATGTAAAACGGAGTATAACGGATCTGCAGAGAATGCACAACATTTGCATGCAGCCATGTGGTTGATCGAATCAGGCAATTTTTTACCTCAGCTGCTGGAAATGAGATCCAACTGGACAACTCCAGCTTCTTAAAGATTCTTATTCATGTCTCATTCAGGAGGTGGAGGGAACAAATGTGTACTTTAAAGATGAGCACGGGGGAGGAGAGCTGGTCCAGCCTCTGAACTGCACCCAGCAGGGAGGACGACTGTGGGGGAGTGTGGAGTTTTATGAGACATGACGGCTGCAGGGCCTGTTGATTTACGTCTGCAGTGCTCTCTGGGAAATGTGGCGAACACACTCACAAAAAGTAGAGATGAAACAGATAAACTCCATGTGCAGGAAAAGAAGTAAAAGAAGAAAAACATCCATTTACTGCCTTTCTTGTTTGGTAAGGTAAATCTGCAGCATGGAGAATGACCTTCCACTGAAAAGCACAGGAGCTTATGCACACAAAGCCTTGGTGCACTGCCACCTTGTTCAGTATATATATGGGCAACAATGGGTTTCTGAGGCCGTAAAGGCAGAGTAATAGAAAAGATTATCTACCATCGAGCTCACAGCATGTCGGAAAAACCAGAGCAGAGAGCTTGCCTCAGTCTCCCTTTTTTTTTTCCACTTCCTGTTGGGATGCAGCTTCTAAGAAGAGAAAGCGTGCAGCGAGATAAAGGGCTATTGCTCTTTGTCTGTGCCTGACTTTTTATTAAGTGATATGTCATTTCATGGGCTACTATATAGGGCTTCTATATAGTCCTTGGTCTGTACACACCAATAAACCGTGCTTTTATTGGTTGGATGATTAGATACACAAACAAGTCCCCCGAAGACGAGCACAGAATAAAATGTAACTACCAAGAAAGGCCAGGGTAAAAAACATGTTTGTTTTCATTTCAAATATGGAAGCCAGAGTCAGGGTCAGCAATAAAACAGAGCTGTGTTACAGCGAGGGGAGCATTATAAAAGCAAGTAGCGAGTTAGCTATGTATCCCAGAAGGCTGCTGGTACTTGTGTAGAAGGGACTTGAAACAGATATGAATAAAAAATGCATCCAACCAGTTTGCTAAAGGCCTACTAGAGGCTCCGAAAGTAAAACTAAAATTCACGGTAGAGAAGATGAGCTGGGAGGGAGGCTGGCCATATTTTGGTGCACTGAAGCACTTCTGCAGTGTTACAAACTGAAAAATCAGATTGACTGATCATGTTTTGTAGTCCATGTTACTTTGTATGTAATTGTTCTCCACTTTTTCTCACATTTTTGAACACCTGGTGAATAAGAACAGAGTGAAACCACGTAATATACCTCCCAGAGACAGGGGATCAGAATGGTCCGATTAAGTCCTAAATAGCTCTTACATCATAAACACAAGAAAAAAATACCAGCAAAAATTGAAAATTTACAAATGTTAATTGACATAAATGTGAAAGAAAGATATACAGTTGCACCTGAAAGTTTACACCCCCCAGCAGAATTTCTGATTTTTTGGCAGTTTCTCAGAAAATATGAATGATAACACAGAAGAAAGCCATTTCTACACAAATGCCACAAAATATCCCGCTTACAATACGCCAAACAGCACAGAGACAAGCCTCAAAACTTCTGGAGCAAAATTATTTGGAGTGATGAGACCAAAATTGAACTTTTTGGCCACAACCATAAACGTTACATTTGGAGAGGAGTCAACAAGGCCTATGATGAAAGTTACACCATTCCTACTGTAAAACATGGAGGTAGATCACTGATGTTTTGGGGATGTGTGAGCTACAAAGGCTCAGGAAACTTGATCCAAACTGATGGAAGGATGAATGCAGCATGTTATCAGAAAATACTGTTGGAAAATTTACACTCATCAGCCCAGAAGCTGCACATGAGACGTTCTTGGATGTTTCAACACGACAATGATCAAAAACACAAGGCCAAATCAACCTGCCATTGGCTACAGCAGAAGAAAGTGAAGGTTTTAAAGTGGCCATCTCAGACTCCGGACCTTGATATCATTGATCCAGTGGGGGGAGACTTCAAACCTGCAGTTCATGCAAGACAGACCAAGAATTTACAGGAGAAGAATGGGCTGTTTTACCATCTGAGATAATAAAGACCCTCATCCACAACGACCACAAAGAATTTCAAGCTGTTATTGATGTTTAAGGGGGAAATACAAAATATTAAAAACTGGGGGGTGTAAATTTTGCAACAGGGTCATTTTTGAAGTTTCTGTTGTCATTATGATTTAAAAAGAGTAAACTCTTTTTAAAAGGTTTTTGTGTTATCATTCGTATTTTCTGAGAAAAGGCCAAAAAATCAGAAATTCTGCCGGGGGGGGGGGGGTAGACTTTCCGCCACGACTGTATGTACTAGATGTTTGACATCTTTGACAGGCTGTCCTTTGACATGGCTAATAGGGACATGTGAAATAAGGGCTGTAGATAATACAGATTAAGAAAACAGCTAATCATTGTTTGAAGCAAAACAAAAAAAGGTAACTCTTTGTTGTCCAAAATTGATATTTCACACTGGAGACAACACAGACCTCTGAGAGTTACCAAGAATTTGGTGTAAATGTCCATTTAACAAACTGATAGACAGAAAAATTGTGAGTCAAGTTCATGGACTGTATTCAGCCATAGTCACTTATGAATGACCTCACAGTGATCAATAACAATGAGCCTACATCCATTCATCACAAAGTTCATGAAGAAAGTCCACTGGTAATGGTGTTTGAAGAGCTATAAAAAAGTTCTGTCTGCAGGAGACATTTGTTCACATTAGCATCCAGTCTCAGTGGATTGTTTTATGTTACTCTCCTGACTGTGTCTGCTGCTTTTGACCTTTTTCAGCTTCACTGATGGCTCCTTGGAAACTTCTGAGACATTTAAAGCCAGGATTTTTTTTATTGATGGGGCAAACAACGAGACAGGAAGACACTAATTGTGGCTCATCATTTAAGGAGAGAGGATCAAGAGGAGGGGAGGGGGTGGTTTATGCAGGGCTAGAAGTGTTTAATATGTGCTCACTAAATTTAAATTCAGTGTTTTACATTCAGCTTGGGGAATAGAGACCCACATCACTGATTAATTACAGTAAACATTGGGAACCACACCTCTGACTGGTCTGTATGTGCAAGTGCATTTAGAGAATCTCAACTCTGCAGCATCTCTGAGCTAATTAGTGGTGGGATTCAGATGTGAAACGCTGACCACAGCATGCAAACACTTGTTTAGCAGACCTACTTTTTTTTTTTTTTACTATAAATGCTGAGCAATACTATCCAGATCCCTGCACAGCTTTGATCCTGATTGTACAGCACATCATGAATGCTGTGGCTGACAAAAGACAGACTCTTGTTCACTTTGTCAGGAGCTGAATAGTGAAACTGGACCAGAGCAACTCAGACTTGAATAACATCCACTTCACCTTTTTTCAGAAATGCCGTTGGCCTGGCTCCAGGCACTGCTGCCTGTCGGTCTGACGCTTTACTCCAGGCAGATTTATCCCGACAACTTTTGAATGATCTGCGATGGAAGTTTTATTCACTCCACATTTACTCCACAGACCCTAAAAACAGTTTTTGGTGATCCTTTCAGTTTTCATCTGATGCCTCGAGCAGGTCAGAATTTGTTTATCTGGCAGAATAAATTTTAAGTCGTAGGGTGCAATGTGAGTTTCTATTTATGTCTCGTGTTCATCAGCTAATGTAAAGTTGAATTTATGAAACAAATGTGCCTTTTCGGTTTGAGAAGAAAAAAAACAGAAAGCCAATATATGAGCTGTAAATGTATAAAGCAGCTACAGGTACAAAAACGTGGTGCGAGAAAGTGGACTTCAGTTTGCCACAAACCTCCTGGCGTATTTTCTTCTTCCCCCCATTTACCTCATGAATCAATTAACTATTGATAAAAAGATACTTAGATTTTTTTTTTTTGAATTTTAAAAAAGAGTTTAGTCTAAACAGGTGTTGGTGCAAAGACTTTGCTAACAGAAAGCCTCTTTTTATGCACAGATTGACAAGTAGTTCACATTGATATATAACTTCAAGTATGAAAACTTAAAAAAAGGGGAGGTTTCAAGCAATTTGTCCATAGGTGGCACCAAAATTAACATAAAAAGAAAGTTTCTGCAAGACTCCCAGTTATTTGTAAGCTTATTAACCTGAAACTATATCACAGCATTGTTGTCGTGAGGACCAGGGATGTTTTGTTCATATCCAACTAGCTCCCTCAAGGCTTTGATAGCTTGTAAATGGCGCTAATGAGTAAAATGGGACTAATCTGCATAGTTAGCAGCTCTGTTGAGCAGTGTTTTATGTTTTGATAAAAAAGAGAAACAAATAATGCTTTAATCCATGAGAAAATAAGAAAACTGAAGCTTAAAGTGAAACTCACTGGTTCAGACAGTTGGAGAAGAGCAGCTTTTTAGATATCTATCAGACTTTACAGTTTCATGCCAGCTGACTCATAAAAGCCTACAGATTCTCCTCTGACCTCTGTCAGAAAAGTGAAATCTGTTCTTTTCAAAATGAGCAAATGTATTTCCCAAACTCCTGCACAGAGTTCTGTGAATCCAGGGAAAGACACTTCTATTTAAAATGGGAGTGACACTGTGCCATAGGAATTATTACACCGTATGGTTCTCTCTGTGATCCTAAAAGGATTATCTATGACTACTGTAACTCACACGACAGCCTCCAGGGATTGCAGAGGAGAAGAATGTGTGTCTGCAGGTCTACATTCACCCACACTCCTGCAAATAAGGAGCTTTTCCTGCATCATGGGCCTAAGCTGGGAATTTCATTCATAGTTGTTTTTTTATGTAAACAAAAGGAGGGAAACAAGTCAAAAAGGAGAAAGAAACAGTTAATCCCCCTTTAGTTTTAGATCTGGATAAGAGGCTCCTATTTGAAGAGAGCATTTATATCCATGCAGTGGTTTGCACAGACGGGGTAGGGATGTGGTGACCAAACACACTAAACTGCCCCCTTGGGTGGCAAAAGGCATGCTGCATATGCCTTTTTTTCTTTTCACCCCTGCCACACAAAATGTCTGTATGCCACTGATCCACAGCAAAAACAAACAAACATTTCAGATCCTGAATATTCCTGTCCTCTGTTGCACTGGAACCTTGAAAAACTGAAAATAGAGGGAAATCCTGACATTCACGCTTTGCCCTTGACTTTTGGGATGATTTACTCCATAGACTCCCCAGGTTCCAGAAAAACTGTCTCCACACTGAAGACCTTATCAGAAAAGACACGGAGACCTACACCCGTCAGTCATCGAGTCTGTCAATGTGCCTTTATGTCCGCGTATCAGCCGACAGGAGAAAGAGACACACAGAGTTCACCCTCAGTGCTTATCGCTTCAATCTTAGAGGTGTGGGTGATATAGAAAGTGTTAAAGTGGGAAAATGCCATTCATCACACGTGGCTATCGCTCTAGATGTGGGAATGAAAAGTGTAAATATTAAAGTTGTAAAGCAGAAAATGTTTATTTTCTACAGAAACTGTATTCAACTGTTTCCTGTTCAGTGTATGATGTAAAAAATGTAGACCTGTCAAGAACTCAAATGTCACAGACTACTGTTTAGAGATGTTATGCCTCTTACACAATTCTTACTATTCATACAACTAAAAACAACTAAATTATCCACTCAAAAGCTACAGTTAAACTATGGTTTTTGTAGGCTTTTTTAGTAGTTGTAGTAGGAAAGTAGTTGTCTCTACAACCTTGCTGAACCTCAAATCTCTCTATATAAATTAACTTCAATGATTATAATAATAGTTAACACTTAGCAACACAGAGCATATAAATAACAATAGCCCATGATTATCTGTAGGTTAGTAAGAACCAAATCAAGAGCTAACATTTAGAGAACCCTTCCTTTTGGTTACACTGAAACCCAACAAAACCTTACGTTCCAACAATTGTTGTCAGGTTTCAATTGACAGCACAACATAACTGGTAATAAATACATTCCCTCATCGTATTGTATGTGGTAAAAAGTTGTCTAGAACAAAGAAAAGTAGAGTTAAAAAGAAGAGCTCATTTCCAAACTGACACCGAAAGTTATGCATGCTTTGTTTCCTCTTGACAGTGGGGAGCAAAGACTTATGGGAAGCGGATGTAACTAGCTTTCCAGGAACTGCTCACACCTGATCTAACTTGCAAATTTGCCACTTCAAGTCACAAATTTGTCTCTTTGTTAACTCGCAAAGTTGTCACTTTTTTAACCTGCAAACTTGCCACTCTAGAAACTTGCAAATTAATGACTTTATGAAAATAATAATAATAATAATAATTGATTGGCCCTAACACGCTGTCATATGATAGAGAAACGAATTAGTGATTTGGGTGGAAGACTTTTTTCCTTTGTACCAGGTTTTAAGCAGGTTTTTTTT
Organism: Thalassoma bifasciatum; assembly: GCA_008086565.1. Lineage (NCBI taxonomy): Eukaryota > Metazoa > Chordata > Actinopteri > Labriformes > Labridae > Thalassoma > Thalassoma bifasciatum. The sequence continues at coordinate 29,219 of RPOG01002315.1, read as the reverse complement.
TCTTCTTTGCCCAGTGTGTATATGGCTCCCAGTATCTCTAGAGCCAGCATCACATGGAAACTCAACAAACTGCAGATTTTGGTACTTCTGGGTATCCATATCATATTTGTAGACCTGAGGCTGCTGCTTGATCATTACACTGACATCAGACAAATTCCATTACTTTAATTTCCCAGCAATGTCTCATCTCTGTTCCTGCTTGCATTTACAGCCATATGATCAATGTCAGCATGTGCAAGTAATTGTGGGATTTTGTCTGATAATGTTGAAGTCTAATTTTCAGTGACAGAGGTAACAGCTTCATCATGACTTTATTTCTGTAAAGTTGTTAAACCTATCACTCTGAGCATCTCCACGGAATCCCACTGACCAGGGAGTGAGACATATTAGTGTGTGTGTGCGTGTGTGCGTGTGTGTGTGTGTGTGTGTGTGTGTGTGTGCATCTGTAGCATTAACCTCATGGGACACCACAGAGCAGCTCTATTTTCTAATTGAATAGTGATCCAATCCTCAAACTCAGTGAGCTGAAGTGTAAAGCAATTAGCCGATTGATGGTGACCAGTCTGGAAGGAGCAAAAAGAGAAAAGGGAAGTGTGTTTGTGTGTGTGAATGTGTGTGTGTGCATGTGTGCGCACGCACTCATCCCTGAGCAGCCACATCAATCAACATCAATCATCTAATTGCTCTCCCAGTATGCAGTCAGAGAAACACACACACACGCACTCTCACACAAAGAGCAGTGCAGAGGGACCCCTGGTGTGTGCTGGTGTGAAATTCCCCTGGCAGCAAATAATTCTGAGTACAGGCATGGAGCGCAGTGTGAAATCCTGCTAGTGTGTGCTGGATTACTGCTACTCAATTCTCACCGCCCCTTTGAGAGACAAGCAGAGCGCCTGTCAGTCAGCCTGCCTTGTTCAGCGCCACGTAATTGTAAAACACACACACACACACACACACACACACACACACAGACACACACACAGACACACACACACACACACACAGAAACTCACAAACTTAAAGCATGGAGCAGAAATACGTGGGAACATAATAGAATCAAATCAAAATTAGGCTGAACAGAAACGCAAGCAGAGATTGGCATGGAGAAACTGATTATCAGTGAATAAAGTTACATTACAAAAAACATTTCCTCTCAGGTTTGCTTTAGATGTTGAAAGGCTGTGCTTTATGCCACAGAGATGAAAACTACAAGGTTATATGAAATTTTAACATATAAACTTGGATAACCATTTGATCTTGAGTGCTTAAATGCATTTCTTGGCAATAAAGCCACTTGATTAACTCAGCTGCTCGTTAACCCAACTATCTTTTCAGGCAATCACATGGCAGCAACTCAGTACAAAAAGTGCATGAAGGCATACTCAGGACAACCTGGGACAAAAATAACCCGAGTACGTGCGGCAAAGTGCTTCAAGTTGATTAGCAGCAGGTGCTGCCATCTGGTGCAAGAAGAAGAACATTTATTTGAGCTCATGTGAAAATAACAGAAGTCTTGGAACGCAGATGGCCTTGTGGTTGAGGTCGTGCTCCTTGACAATCACCCTTGCGCGGGCAGCCCGGGTTCGAATCCAGCCTGTGGCCACTTTCCCAATTGTAACTCCCCACTTGTACCCTGTTTTCTACACTATCCACAGTTCTCTCTCTCTCTCTCTTATCCAAATACAGGCACAAAAAACAAACAAAAAAAAGGTCAGACCATAGACTGTTTTAGACATGACGTAGTCTCTGTGACGTCATCCCTCTGTTTCTGAAGCCATGTTTTCAAGCAAAAAGGCCGGCGAGGCCATATTGAAATTGGGACTGGTGACGAGTGCCAAACTCACAGCCATTGGGTGCGAGTCAGTCATGTGATCTGAGCTGTGACTCTGATTGAGCAAGCTCTTGATCCTAATATCTTCCACACAGCTGGGTTAGAAAATAAGTCACCCCCCTGCATAGAGTGTGCCGTTAGCGATATTAGCGATCCAAACGGGTAACAGTTTTTATACCAGGCTGTATATACGCTAATTTCAGCTCTGAAAACAGCTTTTTTTGGTTTGGTGTGTATGTTACCTTCGATACTACTGGAGCCAGCCCCAAGCGATCAGTCGAGGAACAGCAGCTTTTTAGCACTTCCGCATTGTCTCATATTTTCAGACAGGAGGTTGCTGCTTGGTTCATACCCTAATGTGTGAGACCAGCCAGTGGGCATATACCTGCTTTTAGCAAATGTGACTCATCTTTGAGCAACAACAAAAAAAAATCAAACACGTATTAAATGTTCCAAGACCACAACAATCTTCAAATTTACAATTTTAATTTCAAAAAACAAACAAACAAAAAAGAAAACGTGTACCTAAATTGATTACTCGTGATTTATTTCCAAGCCGTATGGAGCTCCAGAGCAATTGATGACCCTGGTCTAATCAGACACAACCTATATACAGCTGTTCATTCACTGTTTGTTTACATCTAGGTAGAGCTTTCTGGCATGAAGAAAATGTACAGTCTTGGCTTGTGCCACTTAGCTGTGCTTTAGGTTAGACAGCATATAGTTGACATTAAGTGACAACAGTAAAAAAAAGAAAAATCACAATTCATTTAGAAAATCTTGTCACCATTGCCAGTTGGAACACAAATTGAGTAGTCAAATGAATCTTACTAAAACTGGCTCATTCTCTGTCATACAGATTTTGATTTGGATATGTAAGCTGAGCTTTTTGAATGCCTCTACAAAGAGAATTATTCTGCTTGAATAAAGTGCATAGATGAATGGATGAAGTCTCACACTGATGCTTGGATTTCATAATTGAACCTCCTGGGTAAAATCTTTGCAATGGCCTATATAATGTGAAATTAAAGATTTATCTCGATAAAAGCAAGCCACCTTCTGAAAAAAAACTGTGTTATATCACTGAAAACAAGGAGTGACAGCAGACATGACAAGAGGGAAGCAGGTCTGCTCATCTCAAACAGTATACAGACAGCTTTCTTAGCGCCCTGCACAAGAATCCATCAATTATGCATGTACAGTGTGACGCATATCTGCACAATGACTCCAAACGGGGAAGGGTTGGATTGGGAGGCCTGGGGCAGCAGGCAGTCATTATGATTTCTCACTCATGTTGGTAATGCACGGCTCGTTTTGCTTAAAGCCACAGAAAGAAACAGAGGCTCAAAGAGCAACTTTCAGCTGGGTGGAAGCTCTGCAGCCACTCGGGAGGAGAATGAAGAAAGAGGCGGGGAAGAAAGAGAAAGACAGGGAGACAGAGAGGGGGACAGAGATGTTGAAAGCCAAAGACTGGTGGGAGTGAGAGATGGGGGGCCGGTGAGTGTGTGCGGTAGAAATGAAGTGTGAAAACAAAAAAACACCGAAGGGGGCAGAAAAACAGATTTAGCATTGTCGTCCATGTATGAGCCAGTTGTCCTCATTAATTTAGGTCAGGCTCTTTAATGATTGTGTGAAAATGCTTCACTCAAATCCCACGTGGCCTTGGCTGCAAAATGAGGTGGAAAAAGAGTTTTACATGCGTGTAATTATTGAAGGGCAGAGGCTTCTTGATCCATGAGTTATCTGAATTGCAGCAATTGCATGTGCTTGCACTTAATGATGAGCCAATTTGATTTGCAGGTGGACTGAAACACCAGGATGTCATGGTTTGGGATGAGTTCACAGTCACTCTTCACTTCTTTCATGTCTTTATGTAAACAGTGATTGGCTTGGCTTTCTTTAATGTCCTCTCATTTCCCTTCCTCATCTTTTTGCTTTTTGAGCAACATAGAACTTATTATTGCAAGCTTTCTCTGCAATGTGTACTTTCACGATCTAATTCCATTTATTCCTCTCATTTTAATATTTCAGTTTAGTCTTTCTGAATTGGTTTTATTCTACTGTTTATTGTTCCACTGCTTCTCTCCTCCTATGCAAAGAACTTTGAATTGCCTCTGTGTTTGAAATGTGCTATATAAATAAGCTCTCTTGCCTCTGGCTTGTTCTAAAATTTTGAGTTTTGGCAGAGCATCAGTTTAATAAAGTTTAAAATGAACCCTCCCTGAGAGGAAGTGCCTGTGAGAGAGAAAAGGGTTTTGGGGATATGGACAGAATTGTAGATACAATGACAATGCTCAGTGTTCTGCTCTGGGGCAAAGCCAATTTTGTAAAAGGACTTTCAGGATAATGTAGGGACAATGATAAATCTGGACAGAATAGCATAATCCCAGAGTTGTACTAAAAACAAAAAAGTTTTTATAAGTCATTCCTCGCCGTTCCTTGACCTCCACCTACTTTAGGCCTGAAACCAACTCTGAAGCTGAAATTTTGTTTTGATCCGACAACTTCAACTTATTTAGGACAGCCCCATGGGAAGCAGAATCTTGTTTTATCCCAACAGAGATACAAAAAAATAACACAAAACATACACTGCCTGACTGAAAAAAGTTGCCACCAACAAAAAAGTCACACTCTCTAATATTTGTAATACTTTGCTGGACCGTAATCCTCGATTACAGCATTCATTGTGGCATTGTTTTGATAAGCTTCAGCAATGTCACATTTAAATCCAGTGTTGCATTTATTTTTCACCAAGATCTTTTACTTTTGATAAGAGAGTCTGATCACTGCGCACAGCCTTTTCCAGCACATCCCATAGATTCTCAATGGAGTTAAAGGTTGTACTCTGTGGTGGCAAATCCATGTGTGAAAAAGATGTCTCATGCTCCCTGAACCACTCTTTCACATCACTTCACCAGCCTCTCTTCTTACCCTGATGAACCCATCACTCTGGAACGAGGTAAATCTGGACTCATTAGATCACATGACCATTTTCCATCCATCCATCCATTTTCTTAACCGTCTATCCTGCTATTCAGGGTCGCGGGTGGCTGGAGCCTATCCCAGCTGTCAATGGGGGAGAGGTGGGGGACACCCTGGACTGGACGCCAGTCAATCGCAGGGCTGGCATAGAGACAAACAACCATTCACGCGCACAATCACACCTACGGGCAATTTAGAATAATCAATTCACCTAACCATGTGGGCATGTTTTTGGTCTGTGGGAGGAAGCCGGAGTACCCGGAGAGAACCCATGCATGCACGGGGAGAACATGCAAACTCCACACAGAACCAACCATGCCCGAACGGGGAGTCGAACCGGCAACCTTCTTGCTGTGGGGCTGTAGCGCTACCCGCTGCGCCACCGTGCAGCCCTGACCATTTTCCATTCCCCAATTTTTTAGTTTCTGCCATCTCCTCAGATGTGTTTCTCTTCTTGATGCATGCCAGTGATTTGTCCCTTCCTAAACAGACAAACATCTTTTCCATGACTACAGGATGTGTCTTTCTGCATGGTTGTTAAAGAAATGAGAAGTTACTCCTTACCTCAGTTGGAGTTAAATAACTTGTTGCCAGCTGAAAGACAATGGCCCATGCAGTAATTGTCTAATAGGAGGCTTGTAACTATTTGCTTTGTTAAATCCTGGTGGCCACTTTTTTTTTGACAACGTTCAGGATGTCCTCAGGACCCTGTAAACTAGATGTATCCACAGGTATGAATAAATAACCTTGAAGACAGACGAATAAAACATATCAGGTCATTCAAAAAAACTTGTGTCATGGTCTTCCAAAAGAACAGCCCCATAAGTCCTCACCATGTTGACCCCAGTGTGAAAGCTCCAAGTATTTACAGCCCTCCATTGCCTGTTAAGTAAGCAGCATTGGGATAAACAGGCATATTTATTGGGTGTTAGCTGCCAACCTTGGGGTTGTTTATGAGCCTTCTGCATATAGTCTTTGCTTCACAGCCAAACACCCTGGCTACTTTATGCTTTGTTGCTTCTAGCTTGATGGTCATTGTAAACAGCAGACGCAGCAGTGATTCTGTCGTGTTCTAAATTGCTGGAAAAGGAGGAGGAGGGAGGATCTGGAGAAATGGAATGGGAAATGAGAAGACAGGGGGTTAGTGGTGATGATGATGATTTTAAAGATCACATCATTTGTTTTCTTTGTTAAATCGTCTTTTGTTGTGTGTTTGGGGATTTGAAGGTGGCTATTCATCCTCATTTGCTGCTAGGTGGCACTGATAACTATAATACACAACATCTTTTTCACTTTTATGGCATTCCTGACAAAACGGGTAGGTAATAACACTTTATTTTGTTGGTCCATCAATGATTCTCATCTTATATGTCAGAAAATGTTCACTAATGCTCCGGTTACAGCTGGCTGTGCAACAAATCACCCCTCTGGGGCCTTGAAGATATCCTTAAACCTAAGCTTTTCCTCCACTTTGCTGCTTTTCTACACAGCATATATCCTCTACTGCTTTCTTCTTGTGCCTTTTCCTGACGTCCTTGCTGGTTTTTCTTCAGTGCCGAAGACAAATTTCCCCACAAGTGCCATAAAATGTGTCTTAATCTCAAACTGCACCGTCCTGCGTTTGTGTGTTGGAACTCCTCCATCAGGGTGAGTGAATGAGACGTTATCGCAGCAAGTTCACACGGTGCGACAACAAATTGCTGCTGAGAAGTGCAGGTACACAGATAGAACTGAAATATGTGACAGATACGGTTGATAAATCTCAAGGCTATCTCAAATTTTAGCATGTGTGCACTTGAGAGACAGCCTCACTGTCGTTTCAGCTTTATGTTAGACACTCAGGAGAGGAACGATCTTAACTTCTATGTTGGAGGTCATTTGCCGCACGTCTCTGCTGCTTTATCACTGATGAAGTCTCTCCATTAAAAGAACAGAAAGAACAGGAAATCTTGAGTCTTCCTGACAGATGCCACTGCTGCGTGCCATGTATAAATTATCCTACGCATGCTGCAGATACAGATGGTATGCTCCTCTTGTTTAGGGTGATATGCTAATTGTGAGTGGTATGCCAGTTCGACTGTTGATGTGCCGTTGCTGCTAAACTGACATAAGGCACAAGAAAGTGGCTTTTCATTATATTTCACAGACAGGGGCCCAGTAAAAGTAGAAGTTTATCTTTCAATCATAGACTGCGTATTGATATGGACACCATCAGTATTGACTGCCTGTGAACCCAGAGGATTCAGAGCTCCACCTGCTGGCTGGCTGCAGGATATGTTATAGCACTATGTAACAACAAGAAAACATTACCTTCTTGCTTTGCACCCTGCAAAAAGTTGTCTTGAACAAAGCAATGGACTGTTAGAGAATCTGCCTTCCATTCATTTGCTTCCAAAAACAAATGAGTGCTTTAGCAGGAGTCATGTACTCATAGCAGTGGTTGAAAGTTTTTCTGGGAAATGGAGTCTTTATCCACAAAAAACGCTTCCAGTTCTGGATAGTCCTCACAGAACCTCTATCAAATTGCACAAAAAGGATAAAAAGTTTTAGAAATCAGAATACTTGAAATTTGTTGATACTCAAGGAAATTTCCCTGGAAAAAGTAAAATCAGGTGTGTTTCATAAAAAAAAGGGAAAGTCTAGGAGTCAGAGAAATCACATATAGTTCATGAAAAGTCGCCAAACTGCCTCCTTTCTTTTTTAAGATAATTTCTTTGACCAGTTGAGGATAAAGTGACATCAACAACTGCCACACATGTTGAATTATTTTAAGCTCAGAGTGCAGCAGCTGATGCCAAAGGCATGTTTGCTCTGAGAATGCAGGAACTTCTCCAGGCTGTTTGCTATAGCCTGGAGTGATTTTGGGTATCCGTTATGCAGGTTTTTTGGGGACTTGGCTTATCATTAGATGATCTTTTATTCATAAAAATGAGTTCTAAACTTACACACAGACAGGGAGACTAGAAAACCCTAACGAGAGCAAGAAGATCAGCTGTAACATGATTGTGTTTCTTTGCAAACCTCATTGATGATTTCCCCCCTGTAAGAAATATGAGCAGGGAACTTATTACAAAGCTTTGTGACTAACTTTCTACACCACACAACTGCCACAGAATCAAAATCAGTATATAATAACTTGATGAAAATAAGAGGAATCTCTCCAGATATTCCAGATCAAGCTTTTATTTTGTAAAGGAAACCTATCAAAGTGACTCAGTGTTTTAATGCCTGCGCATTCCACAGATGCAAGATCAATACAGCTCACCAAAAAGCACATTTTGAGTCTTCTTGAGCAGAAAACTGCTTATGGCCTGTCATTTAAAAAAATAAAAACAAAACAAAGATGTCTATCCTATAAATTTGTGTTGTGTGTGACACACTGTTAACACAAGGGATTTGAATATCTATTTTAAATTTTGAAAAAGCCAATACCTTTCTCCCTTCCCAAAATGGAAATACTTGCAGTGCCTTCTGCACAAGTTAAATGTTTTTGATTTTCATGATGCATTTGCATAATGAATTTCGCTCGATCTTCTTCTGTCTGTCGCACATTTGTGTCAAAGGGTTTTGGCTTTTATCTGAGTTTTTGCATCATGTCTCCTCTGATAAAGATAATTTTAGTTCTTGAGAATCAGTCCCACTTGTTGGTCACCAGTTGCTGCAATCTAATGTAAAAGGCTCATGTCAGCTGCTGGACACTTAAATTAAGTTTAAATGCTTGTAACAATAGGAATCCATCAAACAGTGCCTGTTTTCTTAAACTTCTACTGTCAAAATAACTCTTGTACTGTATTTTTTAAATTGCTTTTATATAATATTGTAACACTTTTTGCTCTTGTTTTCTGTCTGTCTTTGTTAAATATGATACTATCATCTCTTGGCCAGGTCACCCTTGTGAAAGAGGTCTTGACCTCAATGGGTCTTTTATCTTGATAAATAAAGGCTAAATAAATAAATAAGTAAAGCATAAAAGTAACTACATCATAATTTGAGGTCCAACTAGTCTTAAAGTAGACCCATACAATTGAAAACAAAAAAAAGAAAAAAAAAAACCTGTTAAATTATACACAAAAAATCCTGTGTTTTGGTAATGAATACAGGGATTCAACACCACCTCTTTTCTCTTTTGGCTGCTGTTTGCATTTATTTATAATTAAAAACAGCCAAATCTCACAAAGAACTCATTGAGCCAGACATTATTGGCAGCCAAAGCCCTAAAATATTCACAGAGGGATATACAAGCTCCACACTCCGAGCCAGTCTATGGGACTGTGTTCTGTTGGTGTAGATGAGGAGTAAACTGGTTGTTAAAAACATATGTTGTATTAATCCCCTACATCTTCATATATAAAGCTTTCAAAAGCCTACTGGTGGCAGAAGAGGTCTGCTTGTATTCAAGTGTCTCAAACAGGCTTTAAGATGTGACAACCTTATTAGTGGGGGCCAATACCCAAAGAAAATACGTGTGCGCTTTTCAAACCGTCGACTTGATCTCAAGGCTCAGCCAGAGTGGGAGAAAGCGCCCACTGCATAGACCCTCAGAATTGCCTCTCTACTCTTCATGGTGGATGTGGTTAGGGTTCATTGGCCTCATTAGACCGTGACCTTCTGCAATGCACTCAGAGAGGCTGGCGGTCAATCTTGAAGTGGTTGGGAGGAGTCAGCAAATCCCAGTTTGGGGACATTGCTCTCTGCTGGAAACTGGGAAATGCTTTGACTTATGAGCTGATCTGCATCTGATAAATCTGATCCCTAGGGTGCTTTTTTCCTCAAGGTTGAGGGGCAAAATCAACTGGTGAGCTTTAAAAACCAATGTAAATCTAGGTGGTGCTGTGCCTGAACAAGAAAATATGCCCCAGCATTTTCGACCCATATCAGGCCTCTAAATGGTTCAAACAGCACAGAGGGGACGTAAAATTTAAAAAGGTTGTTTAGTCCAGAAGACCGGCTGGGCCAACCCAGGAGGATCTGAAAATTCTAGTAAAATTCAGTGAAGGGAGTATGGTATAACAGTCACTAAAAGATTCTTATAAATAGGTTAATATCTACAAGCTGTATTCCCATTTGACATAAAAAATGCATGAAAGGCTAAGGTGACATACAGAGGGTGATATACAAGTGAAAAATTGAAGGTATAGTTACAGATCTAGACTTGGTAATAGAAATTATGTCATAAATTCTGTCAAAAAGTTTCAAATACAACTTTTTGAAATGCTCACGAAAAGCAGTGAGCTCATCTTTCACCGTCTCCTCGGTTCTTGTCACCTCATTCCTGTTCCCCCTCCTTTCCAATATTTTTGTTCTGTGGAGTCAAACTCAGCTCTGAATTGACACATCTGTGTCATTTTCATCAATACAGCTAAGTTGTTTATGTTTTCGAATGATGGCTTGAATGTTTTCAGGCCTCCGTGAAGTCAGAGATGAATGAGACTTGTTTTCCTTTTCGGGTTCGCTTTTCCCTCCCAACTCCTCGTTCTGTCACAACTTATATCCTTCAGATTGCTGATGAGCCCAAGCAGCACCCCTGAAGCAATGAGATAATTGTCACTCCTCTTTCTACACCCACACACAGCAAGTTTGTGGCTGTGTGTGTTTTTGCACAGGGGATCTGCGAGCCTTGTGGCAGTCTCCTTTTCCCATTGTTTTATCTGTCATAATTAGCACACTTGTCTGAAAAAGATGGTACAACACACAAACACACACTGACACACAAATCCTCAGGAGCCAAAGTCCCCTGACACTTGATGCCTTGTAAAGGCTTTCTATTTTCACGTTGGAATTACTGTCAAAACCTGAAACTCACTGTGCTCTCTGCCCCCCCGCAGGTCATTAGTAATAGCAGAGTCTGGCAGATGGGAGAACATGAAAGGGTCTCAGCGTTGAGCAATCGACTCAATTCTCAGATCTCACAGCAACATACTGATCAATAAAGAGAGGGATTGCTTGGCATGAGAAAAAACATAGAAGAGGCCTTCTATTTGTATGTGTCTGTTCAGCAGGAAGAAATGATCTTCTAACACAGCACTGCCTCTTCTTTGATGTCTATATGATTCAATCCTTTTTTACACAAGAGCCTCTCCTTTGTATTCCACCCCAACACAATGAGGGGCCAACAACAAAGGTCCTGCGTCAGAGATTCTCATATACTCATTTGTGGTGTGTGAAGCTACCTATTATGCACACTCGCCACATTTGCATGTTTTGGTCACTGGTTGTGGGAAATACTGGACCAGTATTGTTGATATCAATACCAATAACACCATCAATACTTTTGCATTGAAAAACAGCTTGTTGAAATTAATCAAAAATAACACACAGCCAATAAACTCATTTTTCATTTAATGCATGAAAGTAAGCAATGAAGTTGTTGATCAGGAAATAATAATTTGCCTAATTTTTTTCTCTGCTTTGTTGCAACACACAAGATTTATACTGTATTTTAGCATTACATATGCCATTTTTATCAAAGCCCTTGCAAATACTGATGGAATAACCACCACAGAGACATAGAAGAACTATTTAGGAAATCAGTAAAACACTGATCAGTCAGAGCAGCAGTGGCAAAAAAAACCAAACAAACAAAAAAAAAACCTTACACTGGATGGTGGTCTAATAAATTTGTTTAGCTATGCATACCATTTTATCTTTATGCAGTTTCACATTTTCAGTTCCAGTAAAAAACTGATTCAGATTTTTTTCAACTGGTTGACTGTATGATATGACTCTTTCAATAATCTGTATTAAATTAGTTTTCCAAAGTTACAACTATGAAGACCAATTACACTTTGAAAAATAACATGAACTAAAGTTGGGAGATGACACTTCTTACTTTCTCCTCAGTAAACTAACTACCTGGATTTTGTTGGTCATGCTGAAAACACTCTGCTTATGACGTCTGTCTCTGTGCCTGGGGTCTGCTTTTAGTTTGAAGATTTGGGCGCTGCTATTGGTCCCTCCTCCATTCCAAACCACTCACAGGTGAACAAGTCCTTGTTGCTCACACAGCAGTCCCTTCCAGCTGTAGCCAGAGTAAACAATTCATCCATGTGTGTGTCTCTTTTGCCCGTCTGTAGCCCAGGGTTGGGGGGGGGGGTTATAGTGACATTAAAAAGAAAAACAAATATAGACAGAGGAAAGTTGAAATTCTAAATGTGTAAGCGTGAGAGGCCAGGAGTCAACAGGTTTGACGTCTTACAGCCCAACATAAATGAAGAGAGGCTAATCATTCAGGATGGGAGGTGCAGGAACTCACTGGACTGTCAGACTCCAGCTGTAAGGCACACCTGCCAGGTGTGGGACTGAAAATGCAGCTGTACACCGTCAAAAACAAACTATATGCTGACAACGCTACCACACAGAGATGCTACATCTACTCGAGTCGTTTGTGGAGAGTTTTAACCCTTAACTTATGGGTTGTTGGCTCATTTGCTCAGGTTCAATAACCAAAAAACTGTGGGATCCTTTTTGAATCAGGCCCTCAGTACCTTTTTCACCAAACTAAAAAGTTCTGCTCCACAGTTAAAGTATGTCACAGCAGATCTGTGGGGAGCTCAGACTAGACAAACATCATTTGGTAGCAGGAATCAGCAATAAGGAACATCAAGGAGCTGAACAAGGACTGTTAAATTAAACTTCATGTTTTTGCCTTTAGTCATAGTTTCTCATTTATTTGTAATATGGTAATAAATCATTGTTTTTATGCACCACCAGGGGCACTGTGACTTGCAAAATTTAGAAACTATTTCACTGATTTTCTGTTCATGTCATTCACTGCCTGTATAGAAAACTAAAGTTTGCAGATATAAACGTTAACCCAGCAGTGCCTCATCCCTGAAGATTAATTTAAATGCAGTGAACAGCAGGTGGGTGGGAACAAAAACAACTTAATATGCCACGTTGTTTTCCTCACCCTCCTAAAGGAACGCAGTGTGAATTTCAGCAATTAGCTCCCAGTCTCCACTGGTGATAATACAACACTACAAAGCAGAATGTACACCTGTGGAAGCCCGTATGTCATTTTATCTTTGCACATTTCTTTTTATAATTGAGCAAAGTGAAAGGAAAACAACAATCCCTCCCCTAACATCTGTGATCTTATCTATATGGTTTGTATTGTATGCATGATTCATAAAGAAACACACTCTGTGCTGTGAAGAGTATTTCCCCTGTGGAGTAAGATAAAACTGCTTCTTTGTATGCTCTATTCTCTGGCCCTGTTTTTCTCTCTGATGACAAAAATGGAGGAACAATAGAACAGGAGAAGAATCTCACTCAGAAAGTGATGATTCAGCAAAGAAGAGGTTGATTATGTCTGTCAGTGTTATGATAATACATGAGAAGTGTGTGTGCGTGTTATTTGTGTGATTGCATCCATGGGTATTGACTGATTTGAGATTTGGTGGTAGGACCACAAAAGTCTCTAAATAAAAGCTGCTTCAGTGATTTAAGTGACACTAACCAAGATTTTTGTGTTCAAATAGAAATGCATTACATGGGTAACTCACAAAGCAGAGCTACTGCGGTTCTCAAAATAGGATCTGAACTCTTTTAAACACAAGAGCACTGAATGTAATTTTCTCTCAATTCAATTCAAGTGATGGTTATGGTCTCGACTCAGCCTACAGGAAACAATGAATCATGAATTAAAGCCAAAGAACAAACATGAATCGGTCTTTGGGCCCTAGCAGCAATTTTCAAGAGAATCCATAACATTTTAGTTTAAGGACATTGCCTTGGATATTACAGTCTGAAACCCATCAGCTATCTTTTGTGACTGACAATCACATTTGCAGGACTTAGATAATCCAGTAGATTGAAGATTTCTGTCACCAGCTTAACTGGCAGTGTGAGGAGCTGGAGCAGGATGTCGGAGATGAAATTAAACTCTGTGGTAACCATAGAAAGGAACAAAGATCACATTACAATTGAATCTTGTTTGTTGTGTAATGTGCCTACTAATGCCAGTTGTAGTTAGGGTTTGTGTGGTGACTTTTCTAAAACACTATACCAAGTCTAAATTGTACAATTTGTGCATAATTCACTGTTCATCACATGTAGTAACAATTTTAGAACTGAGTATTGTTTTTTTATTTCTTATTTTATGGTCTCTTATGTTACTTATGGGAGTTCAGCTCAGCAGTTTATCTAGTCTTATGTTGCCTGTGTGTTCTTGTACAGCCTCAAGGTTGATATGTATTATGGATAAATAGCTCTGGTTCCAGCCTGTCTGTGACCCTCTTTCTTCCAAATCATTCTCACTTAGCGGCATGCCCCAAAAAGAACACATACACATTTACATAGTTTATCTTACTAATGCCTGACACCAGCTGTGTTGCTGGGTTGAGATGGCTGTGTCAGTCTTAGTTGATGGCCAACAGATATAGACAATTTTTTTTTTTTAAAGTGATATATACCTGGATATCTGGGCTCACTATTTGGGGAGAGACCAGCACTGTAAACTTTACTTATGACCTGAATAAATGCTGAACTGAGGAATTGTTCCACTTCATGTGATTCTTGGTAGATGGTAGTCGAAAGAATTGATCAAGTCTAACACTACCATGCTGTATTTGTACTTTTTATGCATAAGAGTGTGAGTTGTGCACTGCATGATATGGTGCATGTACTTTTTGTGTTATTTTAGAGTTGTGTACCAAGTCTTCTTTATACTGTGTGAGCATGATTTGAGGCTTCTATTTGTGCTCACCTTTGTAAAACAATATGCCATGCCTTGTTTGTGCTTTACAGTGTGCATGACCGGCTGAATATGTTACTACCACTTTCAGTACTTTTTGTCTCGGGACAAGGAGCAACCATCCTCAAGATGTTTTTTTATGTTTTGTTCTGATCTGTTCTGGTTTGTTACAAAAATAAGATATAAGGACTCATGAATGTTTTTGTGTATATGGTTTTTAAACCAGAAATCTAACACCAGTCCCCTGAATGAAGTCCTGTGTTGGTTAAAACCATAAGCACCCCAAACCTAAACCCCAAATGGACCCCACCCCCACTCTCCCAAGCTCTTGCTACCACATGGCTTTTGGGGACACATAAAGGCCACATATGTAATGGTAGCATCCATAAATGTCAACAGATGGGTACCAAGGCGTCGTATTTTGTTGCACTGGACATCTGTCTAAGCTGCTGCATTTGATTGAGCTGGCAACGTTCAAGCAGTGAGCCGGGCATGCTGATTATGTTCCTGTTCATGTCTCTTTTTCTTCGCTGTAACCTGCCTCTACATCCTCTTTTGTTTCAGCCTCCACAAAATTCCTCTTCACTCTTTGTTTCCCTCGCTATGTCTTTCACCCCAAGACAGTGACGACACAGAAGGTATTGTTCTATAATTAGAAGAGATAAGAACGAGGCGACGCACAATGAGCGCTCACAAAGCTTGGGACGGGAACCTGAGACAAAAGCTTCTGCTTTGGTCAGCTGAAAAGAGAAATATTTGGAGGTGGCTTTGATGAAACAAAGGTTTGCAGGAGAGAAATGAGAATATAGGCAGATGGGGGTGAATAGGGGGATGACAGGGATGACGAAAAGCAAAGGTTCCTGAATCAAAGACATGTTGGAGGAGGAGAAGGATGAAAAGCTACACCTGGGGTTTCTCTTTTATTGCTTTGGAAAGAAAACATTTCGCTGTGTGTGTTTGGATAAGTTAGAAACCTAAAGCCCTCTTTTACCATTCAGATCTATTGTTCCTGACCAAAGCCACCTGCTAACACAAAGCAAAAAAGCACTCTCCATAAAACCCAGCGCTCTCTCTGACATTATCCATTAGTTCCTATAGATCTCTCAGAAGACTCTAACCTTCTCCGTCTGCCTGAGTCATTTCTTCCTCGTGCACTTTCTCTTCTTGTATCCTGCTTCTGTCATTACTTCCTTCCCCTCTTCCCCCCCTCCTCTCTCATCAGCTCGAGTGACGAAAAGTATCACTTGGTGTCTAACATTTCATGGAGCAGGCAATCAGAGTCATCTCAAAGGACCTGACTGCAGCTAATGATTCTCAGAAATACAGCTCAGACCCTCAGGCCATCTCGTACATGAAAGGAAACGGGAGAGAGGAAAGGTAAGGAGCTAACTCGCTTCACAAGGCCTGTCGTGCTAATAATTCATGAAACTCTTAACTGTTCGGCACATCGATCCATTAACAGTATAAGCCCTGACAGCTGACAGCTTAGCATATGCATTCAAAAGGTCCAGAGCAAATACATTTTATATCATCATTCTGAGGAGATCAGACAACACTTTGATTGTCCCTGTCTTTCTCACATCAATCCCTCCCTGACATAAAGAAAATAATTATGATGAGCTTTCTTGATGAATAAGTCTTTATAAATAAATCTTGATTTCTGTCTCTCATCAGCAGAATGGATGAAAAGTAAAAGGTACAACAGATGAAAAGGCAGCCGTCGACAGGAGGATGATGGCAAAATGAGCCAGGATGAATTTTCGAGTGGATTTTTTTGAACTACAAACTCTGCAGAAAGTGGAACAGAAAAGTTTATTCCTGGGTCTCTGTAAGAAAGCTTAGAGGTGGAAACTTTTTGAACCAGCACATTGTGTGAATTAGCAAAAGAGTCCAAAAGTGGAATGTCTCTGCATTTTGCGAGGCTGTTACCTTTCCATGTTTGTTTTACAGAAGGGTAAGATGTTGCCAAAAAAGCAAGTATGATAAAGGTAGCTCAGTTAAATTTGCTGAATGTTGACTGAATATTTTATATTATATGTGTAATTTTTTGCCAGACAACCCATCATTCTGATTATCATTTGATTGAGGCCATTAAAGGGACTGTGAGAAGAATCAAAAGCCTCGTTTCCACCAGGCAGTCCGGTACAGTCTGGTATGGGTCAGATCGGTAAAGCCTGATCCTGTGCACGTTTCCACAGCCAACCGTACCCTGCTTGATGGGCTGGATGGCGAGAGCCGCGTCAGCTATGTAACAGTGTGACGTCACTGCAGCGCTACACAGTGTACCCTGCCAATAAATGCAACGAAGAAGAAATTAGCGGCATTGTTAACAAAGAGCAATGATGGAGGACATCCAGCAACTCTTCTACTTTGCGATCAGCATGTGGCTCTTTATTCCATAACGTAATGAAGCTTTGTTTCAGGAAAGGCTGTGCGCGGGGTTGTGATCACTTACTGATCTTTTGACCAATTAACGTACTGCAGTGATTATAGCCCCACCCCTGGGGCCGGGTTTGGAGCGGCTTGGCACCCCAACGGAAGGGTACTGAAAAGTGGAGCTTATTAGGGGACCCGTCCCGGTTTTAGTCTATGGAAACGCCACAAAATGCGTGCCGTACCGAGACGAACCGAACTGATCTGCTTGGTGGAAACAAGGCTAAAAATGTAGTGGACTACTAGGGGTGGGAAATGGAGATAAGGCCATAAATCTTTCTAGAGATGCTTTCTTTTTTCTTTTAATCAAGTAATTAATTTATTTTTTTTACTTCAGAATTTGACTCAAGATTTTCTTCTTTCTGATTCTGATTTTGCACTGTTAAGTCAGAATTTTTAAAAGACAGCAAGGAAAGCAAACAAACATAAAACAATTGCCAAAAACAACAATTTAAATGGCCCCAATCTTTACTTTTTTTCCCTGACCCCCTTAATTCCGTACTTTGGGGATGTTTTTCTTTTTGTTTGTTTGTTGTTGTTTTTTTCCCTTTTGTAAATGTTTCAAGTTTAGGGATACAAAATGATAATCTGTCAGAAATATGTTCAAGTTCAGATTCAGGGTGGAAAGTTTGAAGTGTTCATTTTGACACTTTAGCATCAAACTTGTTGTAAGTTGAGAGCAGAAAGGGAACATCTGGCTCTGAAACATGCATGTCAACCCTCGCACCATTCAGCCTGGCCCCTCCCCTGACACACAGTGGCTCAGACATCAGGCTGTGATGCTTTCAACTTCTCTACATTCTTCACCATCTGGTTAGCACTGATGTTGTGAGTGTTCAGTGTGTGCCTTCTTGTGTCCTGTGGCAGCAGTGGAAATTACCTTCCAATTAGATCTAATAGATAAAATTAGAGTCCAAAGCACAAAGTGAGGCTGCGTTTATCTCCTCGGGCATGGATTGCCCTGGGTTTAGAAAATTAATTAGACTGCAGAGAGAAGAGTTCATCGCAGACAAGATGGCTTTTTTTCCCACTCAGCAGTCCTTCTCCCTTGTTATCAGTCAAGACTGATGAAAAGAAACGAAGTGGGGAGCACTCTTCAGTCACCAAAAGGGATAAAAAAAAAAATTAAAAAAAACAAGACGACAGAGGCTTCTTGGTTAATAGAGTAGTTATGAAGCAGGAGGCTGATTCATCATCTTCAAGGATGTCTTTGTAAGGCACTTTGCAGCATGGATACAAACAAGGTGAAGCACACAGCAAGGGTCTTTCAGGTGAAGTGGAGGGAAACTTTCAAATTAGCAGCAACAGAAGTATGAAAACCTTTGAAGAAGAAGGACCATCACAGGATTCGTTAGAAGCAATTACCTCATTTAACCCACAGCCTAGCTTGAAATTGAACATTGTTTGGCTGCACATTTGAATGCATAAATATGAATAAATCTAACAAAAATATGTCAGTGTGATTTCTAAAATATTATTGATATTTGAAAAAAATCATGAGGATGTTTTTAATACTGAGCACAACACAGCCAACACAAAACAACCCACTGAATCTGTAGTTCTAGATTAGTTTTATATTGGTTTGGTCCAAAACTATGTAATTTTTGAAAGTTACCATAGCTTAATATCTGATGTTAGTCTTTCCAAAATCATCAGGATTAGTGTTGTGAAACTCAAATCCAGCTCAAGTTCTGATTTTACTGTCCCACAACTCGCTGGTGTTTTTGTACCAAGTGTGACGACTGTCAGCAAGCGATCACCATCAACCATCGATGTCAAACTCTGGCCCCTGGGCAAAACTTGGCCCTCAGTGTAACAATATTTAGCCCACGAGGCAATGCCAAATGACCATGACTCATATGTAAATTATAGACCTGTTAGTCTTGTTTGGTATTATTTGTTAATTGGTTCCTTATGTCATCCCGTTCTCATATTTATCATACAAAAAAAGGAATACAATTTTTATTTCAATTTTATCAACAAAAAAAAAAAAGAATGACATTGATGATTTTTTATTATTATTATATGAAATTGATTTTGCAAGTGTGCAATATTCAGTTATACATTAAGCTTTACTTGTTGCATATTCAAAGTTTATGCAAAACTTGTTTGGGTCCATTTGGAAAAGCTCATAGTTGTATCTTGAAGAATCTTTTTTCTGTATATATAAATGTTGGCGACTTCACCCAAGTTTAAAATTTTGGCCCACTGTGTATTTGAGTTTGACGCTCCTGCCATAGACTATATAAATTACAGATGGAGTCTCCGCAAGTTACCTGTGGTCACTGAGGGGACTAGTTTTTACTCCGGTTGCTACTTAGGTTTATCATGTATGTCATTAAATGGCACAATGTCTTGTACAAAAAACTCACCACAATCACTATTACATTGCATTTTTGAAAAATTTCTCTGTGTTAAGTCCACAGATGCAGCCTCCATCTATACTCACACAAATTAATATTCCTTTTTGATGTTAACTGTGAAGAGTTGGTTTGTAATCTGTAATGACCACTTCCCTGCTCCTCTTACAGCACACCCATCTGTGGTCCTCCCTCTTTCAGAGATGATAGGACAAAATACGAAGGCACAGACTTGGAAATTGCACTTGACATCAAGGCAAAACCTCCTCCCATTAGGCAGTGACTTTTCTGTAAAAAGTGTCCGGTAAGTGGCGAGATGCTTCATGCAACACCTCAGATCTCAACATTACGGTAATGGACTACCTGACTGAAGCACTACACCAATGGGCCTTGCATTATGTATGATTTGGGGCCATCTGCACAGCTTTCAGCTTTGATGCACGATGAGACGCTTCTTATTATGCTGCAGCAGAGGTGTGCCTGCTGGACACTCTCGAGTGTGTCTGTGTTTGGTTGGTGTGTGGGTGAGGATTGCTGGCCGCCGAGAGGACTGATCTAATATTTGTGAACCGCCACAAACCCATTACAAAGCCTTTAGGAAGTTTGTCCACATACTAAATGTGTCAGGGTGCAGGGTGGGCGCTATGGCTGCCAGGATGAGTCCACAGAGAGAGGGTGATGATAACAAGCTTTACTGAACAAACCACAGTACCGTAGTGAAGAGCACACTACAGTATTCCTGATAGAAACAGTGAAGAATAGAAAGTGAAGTGAATGTAGTCAGGGGATATCAATCTTTCTAGAAAGTGTCTCTGCTTAAGTCATCTGTACTCTGGAGATACTTTCCTCATGACTTAGAGAAATAACTGTAAGTTAGTGAGACCTCTACATTCATAATTTAGGACCCTAAAGAGAGCTATGTGATGGATGGAATCTATATTAAACTAATTAAGTAGTTACAAGACTGCATTGTTCAGCTGCTTTAATATTTAAACAACTTTTGGCATATTCTTGCCTATTTTCTACTCTTTCTGTCCTCCCTTTATTTGCTCTGAAAGACCTCTTTTAAGAAGTACACAACAATGTTTTTATCGTTACCAATATGGAGGTCGACTGAAACTCCTGCCCTCTGGTCCCACAGAGAAATAAAGCAGCAGGAAGATGCTGCAGTCTAAATGGGAAGTCCAATCTTATCCAGTTATAGTAATAAAACGCATCAAACCCAGCCAGACTGTCTCACTGCAAATTACCGGAGACAGAGAGCATGGGGAAATATACCCAGGCACAACAACAGGAAGATGTGTTGTTTGGATGTGTGTGTCGCGGCGTCTCTGTAACTCTAGCCTTCAGGATGAGCACAATATCCTTTAGTCAGTGCATCATTACAGATTGTATACAACAATGGATGACATGACAGCTCCCTGAGAGTAAAACCTAAACAGTTGGGGCTCCCTGTGCTTGATCTGTCTGAAAATATGAGGTGTCTAGTTTCTGAACAGGCACATGAAGTCTAATGGTGACCACTGTTTAGTCGGGAAGGCTGAAAATCTAAAAACAGGCAAAGATGTGGATAAGAGACTGACCTAGAGCCTCATGTCAGTCTGTTGGACAGATTTATACACTTGCTTAGTCTTAATTCAACCAAAACTAGTATGTTACTTGAGTGTTATTACCCTGCTCTTGTCATGTTGTCAAAAGTTTGTTTTGATTTTTCTCTGAATGTAGCGGCTAATGGGAGGTCTTTGAATGGGTTTGAAACGTTTCAGTATGATCTAACATGAAAGTTTCAGGGGTCACTGTTAATTTCCTAAGAAGAGCATTTGGAAGCAAATACTGTAGATGGACTTAGAGCCAAAAAAAGCCAAGTTCCAGGTCAACAAGAATCAACAGACACCCCCATCACAACCATGGTTAATATCTTCAAACCATCAGAAAAAAAAAAAAAAAAAAACAACCCCAAACTTCTGCTGTTCATTACATCAATGTGTATAGACCCTCTCCTTAAATGATGCCCCAAACACACAATGACAGCAGCCATTGCAAGGGATGTTTTGGCTATCCACAGTCAAGGGTCAGTCCCATTTGCACACCCATCTCCTACCGTGGATGAAAGTGAAGAGACCTTATTGACCATAAAAACAAAACTGTCCTGGATTTCATGAGCTTTGAGTTTAAATTCTACAATAAAACCAAGGTAGGGTATGCAGGTTTAAAGTGATATAGCCTATTAGAGTATAATAAAGACAGGCCCTCACATGTCAAAAGAAAGGCTTAAAAGTGTCAGACATGATAAAAATGTCACTGCCAAACTAAGCAAACTAGAACCACAGTCAAACTTGCTCTTCAATCACACTCAACAATGTATTAATAGTTCTGTTTCACCCCACAAAATGAGCCCTATACTCAACAGATGTTTCACATTTAAGGTCCTCTATGAAACACGTCTGTCTCCTACCGACTACATTTTAACACAACTGTGGAACAGAAGGAGCATTTTATTAAGTTTTGACTCTATACAACAGCTGTAACATCAAATAAACAGGACAAATCAAACAAAGCAGATAAAATAAATCCAAACCAGACTCTTTAATGAAATCTAGTTGAATATTTCCCAGAGAAAATTAAAAACAGATGTCTCTTGATGCAGTGTCTCAGTAATAAAGTCTGATGTGTTGTAAGAATGGGCATGTCAGGTCTATTTTTCGACTGAGTTGGATTCAGATTTGAACACAGAGAAGCTGAATTTACTCTGGAGAATTTATCAGGAGAATAAAAAGAACTTGACAATTTGTGAATTGGATTCAAACTCATTCAGTTGAAGGTTTCCTGTTGCCAAGTGCTCATTCATAAGGAATTTGCGTAAGTCTCTAAATAATCACAAAAAATCCAGTTTGAATCTGCTATTATTGCGAAGAAAAAAAATTGAACTTTACTTCTTTATTTGGCATTATGCAAATTGTTAAGCTAACGATCTATCAAACAACGTATTACAAGACTTCAAAATTTGGTTCAATTTTAATCGGTGGCCCTTTATTGCATGTCATTCCCTTTCTGCCCTCTTTTTCATTTCATGCTCTCAATGAAAGTCTAAACAAATTTTTAAAAAGGATCTGGTCTGAAAGTGCAGATGTAGCGTTTTGAAATTAGCATCAGTGTTGTACTTTGGATTTAGCTCAATTACTTTTAAGCAATGATTTTTAAATCTGCTCACAGAAACCAAAGGCTGGCTGTGGGTCAGCCTGGGAGGTGATTAACGGTGCATCGTCAGCCTCCACGGACACAAATGAAGAAACTAATGAATTCCATTAGGATTTAGCAAATAGCCTCTGTCAAGCAACACCAACCAGGCTGTGAGTGTGAGTGTGCCTTTGCATGCATGTGGGAGTGCATGTGTGCAGGCATTTAATCACCAGGCAACTTTTAATTAAAGGCTGTGAGATTACTTCAAGCAAACAAAGTAAAAAATCTGAAACACTTAGACCTTATTTGGTTTCAAAGTATGCTTTAATGGAGACCAGGCTGCTGAGGCTGGAGAGTACAATGGATAAGTCCAGTGCTGCTAAAGCCTTGCTTTAAATCCAGTCACACTCCAGTGACGGGAGAACAACAGTCCTCACAGAACAGTCATGTATTTCAATTCGGCCAAGTTCAATTCGCCCACCAGTTACTCTGTCTCTCAGTCGTCTAACCTCTTATGGAGTACTTTAGCACTGAAGGATCATGGGACTGCCAAGGGCTAACCAAGTGACATTAGAACAGAAGAAAGCCTGCTTTAAGGATTTACAAAGGAGGACTTACCGGTTCATGTGCAGGGCAATCTAGACTGACTTTTAAGGAATGAATGAAGAAAAACACTGACTCTTAAGTAAGGTTTCAGTTCACATTGTTATGAGATAGAATCCGTTTCATTAACTGATTGTAAGCCCTGGAGTTTAATACGCAGCTGACTTTTATTTTATCTACATTTCATTCAGAACATGGTCTTTAAAGTTCACTGTATTTCATACGCAGCTGATTCAAACATTTGATTCTTGCACTTATTTGTTTGGCATGAACCTCATGGAGGCAGAATTTTCTTTCTCATCCGACACACTGACCTCCCTACCTCTTTATTCTTTCTTCTCCAGCAGACAAACTCTCCATCTGGTGAGGGGGCTGCTAGTAAATTATTGAGTACAAATTGAGCCATGGTTCACACGGAGCAGTAGATCTTCATGATCACTTTCCTTATTACTCAAATGTATGGCGCTCTCATTTAATATATGTCCCGTGTTTGTAACAGAGCCAGAGGGAATCTATAATGGACTGAACACTACACAATCCTTTAACAATGACTACATCCTCTCACTTGTGTCTGTTGTGTCTTATAGATCCATCATGGTTAGAGTTTCTCCTTCATGGGAAGATGAGCGAATGGAAACTAAACAAGCTTACAAATGATAATCTCTTTATGAGGAATTTTTAAATACACGTTTTACATAACAATTAAAATCTAATCACATGGGTCGTGCATTTCCATTTGAAACCATAAAAATGAGAACATCTGGGCTAGTTGTTAAAAACATAATATAAACCTTAAAAGTAAGGAAATTGGTGTTTGAAACATTTTTTTCTTTTTTGTAACAATGCTTCCCAGTAATAAATCTTAAACCATTGGAAAACCTGTTTGTTCCCTCTCAAATGGAGCTACACTTCGAAGGAAAACGCATTTGTAGGATGAGCAGCAGAGCTGAGTGTGTGGGTTGCACTCACAAAAAAAATCAGTCAAATCCTCTCTGCCGAACAGTTTATTCTCCTGTTGTGAATGACTTTTGCTTTGAGCTTCTGATGCCCTAAGGTGGTGTCAGTCAGCAACCTGATTCCCCACAGGACTCAAGAGAGGACTTACACATTTGTGTTTTAGTTTTAATGGCGAGTTCAGAAGCTTTCAGCAAGATAATTAGTGATATGTCATTCGTGAACAACACATAGCAAAAGCAAAAATCTCTGAATGCTTGGTTAAAACATTGTAAATTATTTAACATCTTTCAGTATTTACTTTAAGAATTTACCATCTGCAGTTCATTTATTAGCTCTGTGTAGCATACATGTCAATATGACATCTTCAGGAATATGACACTATCCTTTAGCAAACTGAAGCACGCTCAAAATGTTCAGAAATGATCTCAAAACAGCACGTCAAGTTGAAGGGGAACATCACCGACTATGATGGCAGTGACAGCTGACGCCCCACATGCTGTGTACGGCATGAATAAATGAAACTGACTTAAGTAGTGAGTGAAAAGAAAATCTCAAGGGGAATGTCTGCAGAAGGGATTTTTTTTGGGGGGGGCAGATGTGAGCACTGCTGGTGACAAGCTCCTTTCAGTCTGACATCTCCATAGAAGGTCTTTTTTAACTTTACTGTGGTTTGCTTCCTGAGTTATTTTAAGTTTCAACCTCACCTGAATCCTCTTTTAAAAGATACTCTGTTGACTTTAGAGTTAAAATCAGGTTTAGTGATGTTCCTTCTACTGAGGTGTAAGACAAAATATGCTTTTTATCTCATTCATTTTTTGTACAATAATCTTAGAAATGATGAGCCATCATTGTCGATCATCAGCAACACTGTACACTAAGTGTGCACCAAATTATGAACAGATGCCAACTTTCAGTAAATCTAGTGTGACCAGCTGTCAGCGTTATGGTACAGTTTGTAGAAATGTAAATATTTAACAATAGATTCCAGATGTGAACACTCCCTTGATCATGTCTCCTCTTGGTAACTGTCCTTTTAGTGAAATAAAAACTCCCTTATACCAACTATTATCGTCCATTTGTTATATTTACCTTTCTAAATGTCCACCATTTAAGTCTTTTTCTCAAAAATCCAGAAGTACTGCCATTTTTTTCTGGGCCAAAGCTTGTGTCCTCTGCTCTTGAGAGATCAGGGACCATCTAATAGAATAGAATCAAATCGAATTGAATTCATGGCACAATGAGGTGAGGTTTCATGTTGTGAAGTTTCATTGCTGATGGAGAGACCTGCTGTAGAGCTAGATTTATTTATTTACCTTTTTAAGCTTTAGTAAAGCAGGTTAAAGCTTATTAAGGTTTAAAACCCCTTCTGCAAAAGCAACCTAGCCAAAAGGCAGCAAAATTTTACCGCAGATAAACAACAACAACATTCATACAATAAATAGAGTACAGGGAACAAGGAATATCAGCAACATTAAAAAAGTGTACCATCTGATTTAAAACAGTGACAAAGTTCAGCTTTCCAGTTCCTCGCCTCTAAGAATCTCAACAAAGCTGTCAAACAGGATCAGGTCTGGCAATTTCAATGTGTTCTGCAGGGGGTCCATGCAGAAGGAGAAGAAAAATCGAAATGCCTTTTTTCCCCCTGTTCATTTTTCATGGGGTGGGTGTCAAAACCAGCAACTCTGATGGTGTGCTGGTGAATTAGTGTCTCTGGCATGGGAAGCTTGCACATCTGGAAAGACTTGATAGACGCTGAAAGATACATACAAGTTTTATAACATTTGCTCACAACAACATCTTCTCAGGGAAGGTCTTTCATATTTTTGTGAGACAATTTAGAAATGCATACTGCACCCATTACAAGAGCATGGCCTGTAGTAGAAGAGTCCAGATACTGAACTAGCTATTCAGCAGTTCATACTGAAAACATTTAGCCCATATACAAAAAGAAGTAGCATGAATCTTACATGAGACAAGAATGGGACAACAGTGTCTCTCAAATCGCCAACAACTGGTGTCCTCAGTCCCCTAACTGTACAGACTGTTGTGAAGAGAAGGTAAACGTGGCCCTGTCCCAACATTTCTGAGAGGTGCTGCTGCCATGGAATACAGAATGACTGATATTTTGCATGTCAAAGTAAAATGCATCACTTTAAATATTTTATATGTTGTTTAACCTCTTAAGACCTGGCATCCCCATATGTGGACATCCCATTTTTGCCTCTCTGACCCATGAAACTTCATATTTTAAAACTTAAACCTATAAGTCACATTTATAGACTCTTCCAATGTCATTTTTTTGTGATATCACAACTTTACACCCATTTCAGTGAGAAAAAAAGTGTAGTTATGAACAATAACACGTATAACTAAAAACTAGTAGCTAAATAATAACACTAAAAACCTAACTTCTTGTACAGAGAACAAATTTATTTTTCATACAAATTAGGTCTTACTGATCCTAAATAGCAAGGGAAAATAAAAAATACACACCAGAAAAACACTCGGGTCTTAAGAGGTGAAGTAGTATTGTGAGAGATTTGCTAATCTTGTATTCTGTTTAAGTTTACATCTCTGTCCCCCCTGTTTGGAGAGATTGGGGTTGTAGACTGTGACAAGAGATAAGGTGCTTGTGTGTATTTTTATTGAAGCACACTGTGTCCCAGCTTTTCTCAGGATTCAACTCATACCTTGACTTGACTCACTTTTTATGGTTATGTTTCTCAGAGCAAGCCTGTGACACACATAACTAATTTAAACTGCCACACAGAATGGCAGGTACAAAATTATTTTGTTCAGAAATCCTGAAGAAAAACAACAATAATTCATGATCATTTCAAAAAGTATATTATCAGGAGCGAGATGTACATTATTTCAAACATCCGCCCTGCTTTTATTTTTGCTCAATATTTTTTATTCAAACTGGAAATTCCCTCCACTGTGAGGAGCATCTTATATTTATAACATCTCCCACGCTCTCTGGCCCCTGAGAATACTTCAGCAAAATGCAGCTGTTAACATTCATGTATGCAGATTGAGACTTGACTCTATCTCAGGTACTGTGGCAAAAAATCAGTCAGAGCTATCCTTCAGCCAGAGTAATGTATTCATAAAAAAACATCAAATCACACAAAGGTACTTCAAATATATTTCCATTCGTGCTGTTACGCATTCAGAACTCACATTAAAACAATGATTAGATGCACACTCCANACCTCATGGAGGCAGAATTTTCTTTCTCATCCGACACACTGACCTCCCTACCTCTTTATTCTTTCTTCTCCAGCAGACAAACTCTCCATCTGGTGAGGGGGCTGCTAGTAAATTATTGAGTACAAATTGAGCCATGGTTCACACGGAGCAGTAGATCTTCATGATCACTTTCCTTATTACTCAAATGTATGGCGCTCTCATTTAATATATGTCCCGTGTTTGTAACAGAGCCAGAGGGAATCTATAATGGACTGAACACTACACAATCCTTTAACAATGACTACATCCTCTCACTTGTGTCTGTTGTGTCTAATAGATCCATCATGGTTAGAGTTTCTCCTTCATGGGAAGATGAGCGAATGGAAACTAAACAAGCTTACAAATGATAATCTCTTTATGAGGAATTTTTAAATACACGTTTTACATAACAATTAAAATCTAATCACATGGGTCGTGCATTTCCAGTTGAAACCATAAAAATGAGAAGATCTGGGCTAGTTGTTAAAAACATAATATAAACCTAAAAAGTAAGGAAATTGGTGTTTGAAAGATTTTTTTTCTTTTTTGTAACAATGCTTTCCAGAATAAATCTTAAACCATTGGAAAACTTGTTTATTCCCTCTCAAATGGAGCCACACTTCGAAGGAAAATGCATTTGTAGGATGAGCAGCAGAGCTGAGTGTGTGGGTTGCACTCACAAAAAAAATCTGTCAAATCCTCTTTGCCGAACAGTTTATTCTCCTGTTGTGAATGACTTTTGCTTTGAGCTTCTGATGCCCTAAGGTGGTGTCAGTCAGCAACCTGATTCCTCACAGGACTCAAGAGAGGACTTACACATTTGTGTTTTAGTTTTAATGGCGAGTTCAGAAGCTTTCAGCAAGATAATTAGTGATATGTCATTCGTGAACAACACATAGCAAAAGCAAAAATCTCTGAATGCTTGGTTAAAACATTGTAAATTATTTAACGTCTTTCAGTATTTACTTTAAGAATTTACCATCTGCAGTTCATTTATTAGCTCTGTGTAGCATACATGTCAATATGACATCTTCAGGAATATGACACTATCCTTTAGCAAACTGAAGCACGCTCAAAATGTTCAGAAATGATCTCAAAACAGCACGTCAAGTTGAAGGGGAACATCACCGACTATGATGGCAGTGACAGCTGACGCCCCACATGCTGTGTACGGCATGAATAAATGAAACTGACTTAAGTAGTGAGTGAAAAGAAAATCTCAAGGGGAATGTCTGCAGAAGGGATTTTTTTTTGGGGGGGGAGCAGATGTGAGCACTGCTGGTGACAAGCTCCTTTCAGTCTGACATCTCCATAGAAGGTCTTTTTTAACTTTACTGTGGTTTGCTTCCTGAGTTATTTTAAGTTTCAACCTCACCTGAATCCTCTTTTAGAAGATACTCTGTTGACTTTAGAGTTAAAATCAGGTTTAGTGATGTTCCTTCTACTGAGGTGTAAGACAAAATATGCTTTTTATCTCATTCATTTTTTGTACAATAATCTTAGAAATGATGAGCCATCATTGTCGATCATCAGCAACACTGTACACTAAGTGTGCACCAAATTATGAACAGATGCCAAGTTTCAGTAAATCTAGTGTGACCAGCTGTCAGCGTTATGGTACAGTTTGTAGAAATGTAAATATTTAACAATAGATTCCAGATGTGAACACTCCCTTGATCATGTCTCCTCTTGGTAACTGTCCTTTTAGTGAAATAAAAACTCCCTTATACCAACTATTATCGTCCATTTTGTGGTGATCATTGCTGTGGAGTTTTTCCTGACCCCCCCCCCTGCAGAGCCTTGGGCGGTTCCAGCCATTCCTGCTCCAGCCACTCCTGCACCAGCCACTCCTGCACCAGCCACTCCTGCACTCTCACACCTGCGCCTAATCACCCTCATCAACCCCTCTGCACAAAAGCCTGTTGAGAGAAGAGTCTGGTGCCAGAGT